>JBAMHW010000024.1:16595111-16606114 GCA_037177495.1 Rhadinocentrus ornatus | reverse complement strand
CCCACATTCGAACCTCCCCCAGCCGAGGCTCGAACCAGCGACCTTCTTGCTGTGAGGCTGCGGTGCTAACCACCACAACACCGTGCAGCCCTTTTTTTAAAAACAGTATTATGTCATTTCAACTATGACTAATCTGTCAAAGTAAAAGTACAAGGTTTCTTACAGTGAAGTATCTCAAATTTGTTGTTAATATAAGTGAACAGCATTATGGGAAATCCTGCTCAACCACGTCACAATTCCTACTTATCTTAATACACTGATTCAACATAAGTAAGTTAATTTTGTCAACATTTTGCAAGTTCATATAACTTATTTCAGATTAGTATTAAGAACAATTAGATTAAAATTAGTCAATGTTACATTTTACAGTGTATTTGGAGCTTTTTTGATGAACCCTGCAAATCTGAGATTAGAGATCAGAGATTATTGCACATATCAATGATATTTGTCTTAAATACCTAAATTTTGAAAGTACAGACACCTCAATTACGTGGTTTTGCTCCAGAGTAGTTGGCGGTTTAGTTAAAGTTAAACTTTTTACAAATATACTAACTTGATCTTACAACTTCCATGATAGAGATCACTGATCCAAAAGTAATTGTATTTTCAGCAGTTATTGCACTTTTCTCCACTTGCAATTCTTTTTTTTTTCCTGCACTCACCAGCCAATTGTGAGTGTAAAGCATTCAAGAATATGGTTAGGGGTTAAAATTAATGTACATTATTAGGGTTAGATGTTACAAAACATATCATTAGACTGTTGGAGAAATCTACATTTTAAGGGTGTACATATTTGTATATTTAGGTGTTGTGATTCCTGTTGTGTCAAGTGCATGCTCCCCACAAGAAAAAAGTCAATCTAGGGACACATTCTTACCTCACAATTTACAGCTATGGATTGTGATTCAATAATTTGAATAAGAGGAGACATTAGCATAGGTATTACACACTTTGAGAGACTGTGCAGTTATTGTTGCCCAGCAGCAGGCTGAAAAACTGCAGTTCACAACTTTTTTTTCCCCCCCATCCCAGCAAACAACTTTTTCGCAGCATTTCACTTCATGGCATTGCATCACATGCTAGCCACTGGATATCAACACACTGCAGTTTTTAACGTACACCATGGCTGATTCAACAAAAAATGCCAAGTGGACAATTATCAGGGGACCTGAGGAAAAGAAAGAGAAAAAGGGACTGAACGAGAGATAACATCGGGAATACCTTTTATTCACTGGAGTGAGCTCAGAGAAGAGGCAGCATGCAAGACAAATGCCAAATTAGCTTTCATTGGGGGGTGCCTCAGTGAGAAAATCTGCCAAACTGCAGTAGTAAGGCTTTAAGATCAATGCTATTGATACATCTCTAGGACTATTGTATGTAAGCTATAGCTAAGAGGAGTCAGCTAGCTGAAGTTATGTTAGCATATGAGGTGACTGGGTAACAGCTAACCTAGCAATACCTGGAGGTATAAAAAAGTTACCTGTATCAACATCTGTAAAGCTAAGAAATGTGGTATTACTCATTTGATCTCATGGAGTCTTTCTTTGAATTTAAGATCAGAAAGTTTGTTTCATGCAGTTTTAGTTTTGATGCTCCTTGCGAAACCATTCATTGTAAATTACTGTTTGATAAAATGATCGTAAACACTCATTTTCTCACATTTCCTAATGCTAGGCTAAGCTAAAAGATAGCTTACAATGCAATAGCCTGATGTAGAAGACAGAAATGTGTTTACATGCATCTACAGGAAGGCAAATACAGTTTGCTAAATGTCAAACTGTGTTTTTAACAGAAGAAAAGTTAACCTATATTAAATGGCTGCAATGTTGTAGTAATAACACAGGTTTATGTAGGCTAACTGCTGTTTTGTTTCCACAACATGTCGTCTATCACTCTATGTAAAAAGCTAAGCTGAAAAACAGGTGCCACGAGACAGTGGGAAGGTGTCCAGTGCCACACCTTCCTCCTCAGGCTATACATTCTTGCACTTAAGAATGAACTGGAGACCTGGAAAAAAGTTAGGCTTTCGGTGGGTCCCAAACTTCTGTTGTACAACCTTTCTGTCAGATTCTCACAAACACTAAACAACCTAAAAAAAACACACATGTTGATACAGACATACAACACATACACTCTGATTAACAAATATAAATATGTTTTAAACCACTAAAAATCATTTGATGAACTGAACAGCAAAGACATATACTTGGCACATTTGTTTAATATACGTTTTGATTTAGTACAAACACAGTCTCTGGTCCAGTGGTCAGTCTGAAGTGCAAGAAGTGTTTAAAAAATATGTGTTTCACTGAACAAATTTATTCACTGTGGTGTGTTGATGAATATTAGACCACTGCAGTACATTTCTGCTATAAATCATATCTAAGGTGGCTGAGCCAGTTGTTTGCTTACTGTTGCTTACTTGTAACATTTTTTACGAGAGATATGAATGATATGACAAAACTCTTGTAAAGAGCTGACTGCAATAACACAATTCAAACGAAGAGGACATGCTTTACTTATATTTAGCTCTAAAACTAGGTTAATTTTTTTGCAATACAGTTCAGTTCAGTTTACAACAATAAAGTATAAAATGTCTTTTTGTCCTCCAGGGTGTTCACAGGTTCATTCATTATTTTGTTAAAATGCCAAGTCCAGCCAAACAATAACATTTGTTGTCTCCACACAGTAGTGCAATACATTGTTATAAATCTGCTTTTTGTTTGTGTTTTCTGCATTAATGTAATACAAGTAGGTTTCTGTGGTAAATTCTTGCTTTAGTTGCCAGGATAAAATAGATCATGTTTCATTTCTGAAAAAAGTCATTTTAGCCCAGCGAGAGTCCTGGCTGGAGTGTAAATAGACCACACTGTCCTCCACAGACCGCCACCACCACCCCTCAGAACATACTGGCTTCATAGCAACTCCCAGCACCATGGCAACGGGCAGCTTGGCCATCCCCGTGCAGCGCAGACTTGGTGTGAGAGCGTGCTGTGTTTCATATCCAACCAATGTCCTTGTCTGCATGTTATGTTCACCAGTGGGTAAGTATCATTGAAATTCAGAATGAGGGTGCCATGTAGTTTTTCTGAAGCAACTGTCTCTTTTTCAGTCTGTTGTTTTCATGCTCACAAGGATGTACTGTGTAGCTCTCACACTGGCATGTCCAGTCTATTTCAAGTATTTTTTGAAGAACTACCTCCAATTACAAAGTGCAGAAATAAGTCAGGAGATTACGTGTAATGGGACTTTTATACTGATGCACTCAGAATGTACATTTGCTCTGTTCTCTCAACAGCATTCCAACTTCACCCAGGGCATTTTTATTATCGCACATTCACATCAGGAACTCCACAAAGCATCCACTCACCCACCCCACCCACCCTATCTCATCAGCCCTCAGTACTGTTTCAAAAGATGCCCTCAGAGGACTCTGTGGAGGCATTCAGGATGTATGGCAAACCACAAAGACGCAAAAAAGCATGAAAATGTTTTAAGTATGTCAGCTCAATCTGCTCAATTAAAAAGATACCGTGAGACAGAGGGACAAACTTTGGAGTTATGAGAGGAGGGGTGTTTAGGGGCTTTCTTTTAACTCTGTGTGTGTGTGTGTATGTGTGTGTGTGTGTGTGTGTATGTGTATTGTGGGGTATCAAAGCATGGCAATTGAGGAGAGGGTGGTGGTCAGATTGATGAGAAAAAACAGGAAACTTCAAGAAAAATTGCAAATTACATTCCATGAATGTTGCGTGGGCTAAGAGTTGAGTAGGGGGACTTTAGAAACACATTTGAATCTTTGTCCCTAGGTTGGTATTGGCTTACGGTTGGTTCTGGGGAATACACATTTAAAGGTCAGAGCCAATTTATTTTCTGCTGTAACTCAGGGCCAGAATTAAGTGAGCTGATCTATGCTGCTCTAAAAGTTACAAGAAACAGATTCTTCAGATTGTTACAGTTCCCTTTCAGTGCACTTACAAACCTTATCCAAGAGTATAAAGTAATAGTGTATAGTTTGTCAGTATGATCTTTTCACATGTTAAAAGGGTAGGTGTGAGACCCAGAGGGATTGAGGATCATATGTTTTACACATCTTGCAGTAAACATGTAGAATCAATGACACAGGCCAAAATAAAGGGAGGTGCGGTTAGCAGGGTAGTCAGATTGCTCACCTGTTGTTCTTTCATTACTTTGAATTCCTCAGAGCTCAAGCTTCTCTCAGGACGTTTGTTTTCTGCCAAGTAAGGGCAGTCAAACTCTTTGAATGATCATGTGGCTCTGGTTAATGTCAGTGCTGGACAGGATGCAAAGCCACAACAGGATATTGACACTGTACACACCGGCATATTTTGCTCCCCCCTTTGTGATTAGAAGCATTAACTTGCAAGATAATGTTAAAATGCTAAACACAAAGCTTACGATTGGATTAGCAGTGAAAAGGCGCCATTTTCCATAAGCAAGGAACAAAGCTGTAGGGATGCTGGGAGTTCCATGGTTAATCATTATGGTAAAAAGTGCCAGGCAAGTGGTTTGAAACACATATATAAGGCAGATTTACAATCAAAGTAGTATTAATTAGTTTGTTGATTAAATTGTGTTTTCTCATTTTTGTTTTGTTATATGCAGTGTACAAATATTAAAACAGTACCACCAGAGCAACAAAAATCCAGCAAATTCATACCTGAAGCACCTCTTCTAAAAAAGGAAAAAAAAAAAGTGAAAGGTTTGGAGTTGGCTTGTGGAATGAGCACAGTGAGCTACGATCCCCACAAGGTATTATTTCATCTGGTATGAAGGGCAGATTACTTATGGTTGAGAGAACCACCTGGGGGAGGAGAAGCAAAGTAGGAGCCCATCTCATCAATTAGAGGGGGTCAGTGATCCCAGGTTTTAGCCAGAACATGGGCCAATGAAGCAGCTATGGTGATAGATCACACAGTGCTCTGTGAAAACACAATCAAGTGGAGAGGAGATGGAGCAACAGCTGGTCTGTTAACAACAGGGGTTAAGAGGGGGAAAAATTGTATACAAGAGAAGGAAAGGAAACTAAAAGAAAAAAATGTCTCCTTCCATGAGCTCTATGAGGGATTAAGGAGTTTGAACTGCCCACTGAAAGTCGCAAGTTTCAGCAATTGGCAGTGAAGCAGGGCCTATAGCTGTCACGTGCTCATGTGAGGCAAAACCACGGATTTAATAGCTAGGTGGATTCAAAAGGACTGATTCTCATGGTTTCTCCAGCTAAAAAACAAAATAATAAAAAAAAATCTGATTCATGCCATTAAACCTTGATAAAGGTTGGTGAAGGCAGTTTTCAAAAAGCTAACCACACTCCACGTTATGTTAATGCAGCCAGTGCACTTGTTTTAAAAAGGGTGTGGGGACAGAGAGGACCATAAAAAAGAAGAGCAGGGGGAGGGAAGCATTGAGAAGGCAGTGGGAGGCAGCCATCGACACCTAGCCAGTGTCAAGCTGAGCGCGAAGGGCAACGGCTGTAAATGTCTGAGAAGCAGCAGCCTACCTGTTGGAGCTCGCAGCGGGATAGTTCCGCGTCGGACGCACGCTGATCGTGGACCTGGACGAGGGGACAAACGATTGCACTTGAGAAGGAAAAAGAAAAAGAAAGGAAGAAAAAAACAGCTCAAACATGTCTCCAAGGTTTTTACTTTGCGCTGTGTTTGCCGTGTACCACGGAACACAAACCTGCAGTGGATTTAATATAGATGAACGCTTTCCTGTGATCAAGGAGGGGGTAACCAAAGGCAGCTTCTTTGGATTCTCAGTAGCTTTGCACGATCAGACGGAGAGCACCAGAAAACACCTGTAAGTTGTCCTAAATGCATGCTTTAGATCCTATTAAACCTCTCTCCAATTTACAGGTTAAATTACATTTAAAGTCTAACGCGCAGCTCACATTACCCTAAAAACAAATTGTTATTGTGCAGACTTCACCTTCGCAAAAGCTCGCGATGGCGCACACCTGTCGTCCGTTTCTAGACTCCACTTTCTTCAATGTTTCCACGGGTTCTCTTGGCACGATACACTTTAGTTTTCTCAAAGCAGGAACACGCAGGACAAAAAGGTTTGAATTACTGCAAGTCAGGTCAGTGGTTAGAAACAGCGTTGAGTGGCAATAATCAAACCAGCAGAAGTATATTAAAAGTTCACGTGTGTGGCATTGCTTTATGTAAGGTATTGCAATAAGTTGCATAGCCAAAAGCGTCATGCATTTCAGTCACGGTTCTGCCCTTTTACAATGTGCGAGTGCAACACCAGATTTAATATTACATAAAAGTAATTTATACTACGGGCCAATACTCTTCAGAGGGATTGCAACAATCCCAGGCATGTTTTATTGTATATAAAGAGAATCCATAAAGTAAATTAATGTTGAACAATGCCCGTCACGTCCCTCTTTGTGCTGAATAGATTCAGGTGAAACATCTGGAGCAGGTGGACTGCACTGAATTGTGGCCTCTAAAGTGGAGTGCAAATAGTGTAAAGGCAACAAAATAATGGAAAAGTTTATTAAAAATGCTTTATGGATCATTGCAGAACTAGTTAGGTTCATTTGAAGTTGATCAGAAACTGAATGTAACAAGAAATTCCAAGAAAGACTGAGATTTTTAGATGTGAAGATGGGATGGGGTTCACCATTCTGTGAAAGACAGTGCAGGCAAATAGTTCAACAATATGTACATTTTATATATATATATAATCTTTAGACCCTCAACAATTAAAAGCTTGACTTTTTAATTAATTTCTAATTAAATACTGTTTTTAGGGTAAATAATTGTGAATTGTAAATAACTGAACTATAGTTCTATTTACAAATTAATTATCAGAAATTAGGGTAGCACAATGAGAACTAATCAGTGATGGTAAAGTCTGGAGAAGTAAAATGTTTAAAATTAAAAATATGAATATATTCTGCATTTTAAAGGTGTGGGTATTTTTTCCATTAAACTTTTATTCCATTTACTTTGATAGAAGTGGGCTTGTGTTTCCTGTTAAAGGTGTTTATAAACGTGTAACAGTTTTAGGCTATTACCAAGACATCAATGCTCATGTCAAGTTAACAATCCTTCACACAAATGTGAAATGTGTTGGGGTTTTTTTTAGGAGCGGATGTCGTTGATGTTCAAGGACATGAATGTGCAAAACACATCTCAACTTCCTATAAAACACGTTTAATGAAAGCTCCTCAAACAGTATCATTGTTTGGAGTAGGATTTCACTTTGCCAATTACAGAGTGGCCCCTCCATCCTTCCGCATCCATGATCACACAGTATGCTCATAACTTGGTGTTGTCTGTGTCGTCGTTTTGCTTTGAAGAGTAATGCAGGAAGAACATTGTTGGCCTACTTCCTCTGCCTTGTCAGCACTGCAGTGAGTTTCATTGCAAAGCTTATCAGCTTAATCTCTCAAAGTGGGAGACTGATGTGTGTTACAGAGATTTCCCCAGTTAGTAGAATGGACAGCAGTGTCCAGCTGTCATTTGATGTGCCATCTTGGCCCTGTCCCAGAGAGGGGGGTCAATATCCACAGTGTGCAACCCAAGAAGGGAACCACAAGTTAATGGGAATGGTGGTCTTGTAAGGACAAGGCTGTTAAAAGATTAATCACTCTTTGCTAGCTGGGAGGTTTAAGCTATTTTTGTGTTTATAGTGAGCAACATTTGTGATTGTTTGACTCTGAAAGATTCTATATTTAAAATATTTCCATTAATATGCTTTTCTTCTCTTTGGTCATATCTGTATTATCTTTAGTATTTATTGTTATATACATACAAATCAAATTAGTCTTTGCTATGTTGTGTCTCTCAGACATTGTATTGGTGTTGCTGTAGAATGTTTTCTTTTATTTACTGCTCTGTTCTTTATTTCCTCTCACGCTCTCTCTCTCTCTCTTTCGCTGTTTACTTTCTCAACCTCGCTTGACCCCATCCTCTTGTACTGCAGGCTCTCTGTCCACAGCTGACTGTACTACCATGATTGGTGAGGTTTGAATTATGCATTTACAAACATTAACCACCATCTCTGCAGTATAACTATAAGTTAACTAATTTTGCAAGCTACTGTGGAGATTGAAGTTGATATGGTGGAACTATGAAATGTTCTGCACTGTAAGCCCTAGCCTGAAACTGCAGGTGCTCTGAAATGTCCGGAGGTTCTTTGTTGAGCCCCTGAGTCCTGAGGTGGTTATAGAGGCAGTCAGGGAAATCAGCAGAGGTGCTTCCAAAAAGTTCACTTTAAATAAATAAAGATTTTTTTTCTTTTTAAAGAGTGTCGTGTTGAAAAGAACTTACAATTTGTCTCAACTAGCCTATTAACTTTTATGCTAAGCTACTAGCTGCTCTTTGTTAACTAAAATAATTAAGGAAGGCCTCTGGATTAGCCGAACTGAAAACATTTGTCACAAAATAGCAGAAGTACTTTAAATATGTTGTATTTACAGTATTTACATTAACAGAGTGCTGATCATGTCTCCAATGTTTGAACTGGGCTGTTTTTTTTACAGTTCACAATCTTTGCATTGTCTTCATGACCCAACTCTGCTGCACCACAGAGCTGGATTGAATTGTAGTGTGACTATTTGAAAAATGCACAAACTAGCCTTATAAACCTGTCAAAACATGCACAATGTTGAAATGTTGAATTCTTTGTGCATCCATAAGTCAGGGATAAAAATCAAGACAGAGAGTTTCCACTCCCATTCCAGTAATAAAGTTTTTCCTTCACCCTTCTAAGATGTAGGTTATTATTCAATTAGTTTGAAACTAGCAATGTATCTCAGCTGAGCTTAAATAAGTTATTTAATATAGTAGGAGTCTAGGGGGTTGGGGAGGGTTACAAGTCCAGTTTGAAAGCCAACATTGGTTTTTGGTGGGTAAGACTGCAGCTGAGCAATCTAAAAGCTACCTGAGGCCAATTTGTATTGGGTGTTGACTGGCCCACTCCCTGTATGTTTTTGAATTACCTGAGATTTTTTTTCTTAGTTTCTTTCTCTGTTGTGGCAGGGAGGAGGGACTGGGCAGTCAGCTGGCCATCTATTGGCTCTTCCAGTCCCCTGACCCCACGGTATGCTTGGAATGTATTACTCTTCTGTGCACAGTCACAACCTGCCAGCTTTCAGGTTGAGACAAAGCAGGAGTGAGAATGATCAGAGAAATGTCAGACAATACACATACCTCCTAATTAAATGCCCTTTCTGTTTATCTTAGAGCAGAAAAAGATTCCTTCATTTTTTAAGGGAAAACCTCTCTGAGCTGAGAAATGTAGTTTCATTCCTTAAACAATTAAAATGTAATCAGATTTGAAGTGAATTTGTGTTTTTTTTTTCTCTTTGTGGCTCATCTCTGTCTGCTGTAGCAGCCTGAGGCCATGAAAGTCAGCCGTTTCATTTGACAGGGCCTTCCCCTCTCTGCAGCGAGGTGCAAATTAAACTGGTCGCTGTACACACACTAATCTGATGTTCAGTTAAAACATGCACAGGAACATCTTCTGTTTTTTTTCCAAACCTCTTACTGTTTAATGGAATTGCAAAGGAGACATGATGCATGATTCCAATCTGTTTTTGAGAAGTTAAACGGCATTACACAAAGATGGTGTGTGGTACTGAAACTGAAAACTCACCCTTTATAATCAAATTCCATCTTTGGTCTGATAAAGATAAACCTTAATGCACTATAGGAAAACAATACACTCAAAAACACTCAACCCCCTCTGCATACGAATAAAAGATGCAAAATGTTTGCTTCCTTAACTGTCAGTTAGCAGCTAGGCAACTCATTTTCACAGTGTAATATGAGTTTTCTCTAAGCCTTGTGATTTAACTCCTCATTTATGTGGACACATTCAGGATGTGCAAATCTGGGCAACTATTAGAAGTAAGGGCATCCTTCCTGTGTGTGTTAGAAAGAAAGCTATCATGAGAACAGTGCAATTTTCCTTTGCTTTTTGTGTAGCAGCAAAAGACAACTATGTGTCATCAGAAAAAACCTTCTTAGCTCTGGTTGTTCCAACTGTAGGTGTTATCTTGTAGATGGGTTCCTTGTATACAAACTGCATCCTGGGGAAAAACAGACTAAGGTTAAAATAAATATCTTTACTTTCTCCTTTTTTTTTTTTTTTTTTTTTGGTGTTGATTGAGTTATTGCTCTTCTTATTTGACAATATCAGCAGCATAGTGTTAATATTATTTTAACTTGGCTCAATATATAAAAACGCTCACAGCAAGTTAAACTTTACAACCTGCCACATTTGACGGAAATGACACCCACTGTAAAACACACCTTTATTGTTAGGAATAGTTCCTGGATCCCAGTTTCTCAACTTATGTGAATCAAGATTTCTTTATTGTCTCTATAGCAATAAAAGCGAAAGTCATCATCAAGGATTGGTTCAAAATTTCTCTGTCTTGAAGTTTTCCTTGATGACGACATGGTCAGAGCTAACAACATTTTATTTTTGCTTACAGTTATGTTCACTTTGTAAATTTAAGACACTCAGGAGTTTTTTTTACTGACTGTGGGACTAGCACGATTTCAATTAGCCTTTTCTGGCTTGTATACACAATCTATTTCTGCACTCTACAAAAGTATGTGATCCCCTTGAAATTTTGAACAGTTTCTGTCCTTTTATTTTTCTTATAGACAATTTTTAAAGTTAGCCTGCCTCTTATCTCTGTTTATGAACTCAACTTTGCAATTGATTGAGTGCTGCTTTCTGCCCACTAGTTGCATGTGCACAGTAAGCCTAAATAAACCGTATAGTTTTACACTGCTAGCAAATCATGGACAAATTTATGAAAGTAACAATGGACAAACAATGATGAATCAAGAACAGAGATTTCAAATACTAAAAAAACTGGTTTAAACAATGTCACACTAAAGCAGAAGAGCTGATCATTCCTTCTGCCACTGACATGGGTTTCACTGTAGTTAACGAAGAAGCAGCCAATAAACTAAAGACTATTTCGTGGCACATTTCTTCGTACGTTTCTTTTA
>JBAMHW010000024.1:16563450-16595011 GCA_037177495.1 Rhadinocentrus ornatus | reverse complement strand
CTGCCTTCACCTGAAACACTGCTGGGATAGGCTCCAGCTCACCCCGCGACCCCTAATGGGAACAAGCGGTACAGAAATGACATACTTTTAGGTTATATAGGTAATGGATGCACATTCAGTCAGTAACATTAGGAGAGTACAGTTAGACAGAAATCACAATTTAGCCAATATATAATTATGCAATGATGCTTATGATAAAAAAAATGTTTTCGACACTATATTATATTGATTAAATGGATGATTAGATGTTTGCAATTGTCACACTTCTTCCATGAAACAATTTCAGGAACCAGAAATCAATATGAGACAGTACCACGTGCTTATTTAATACAATCACTTCCATTCACAGCAAATCACAAAAAGTAACTAGAATATAAAAATAAAGTTTTATTCCAGAGCTCAATCAGTCATTTACATGAAAAGCAATTCATTCTCTGTTTTTATTTTTTATTTATTTGATCAGTTTATTTTTCAGGGACAATGCAAAGAGACATAGAGGACATATAGAACCCCTTACGTTTTGCATATAAAGTATATGTATTAAGCCAGTGGTTCCCAAACTGGGGGGCAGGCTATACTATATACTATAGCAGATGAGTTGATCGTTCCTTCTACCACTTTTTCACTGTAGTTGACGAAGAAGCAGCCAATAAAATAAAGACTATTTCGTGGCACATTTCTTCGTACGTTTCTTTTAAGCTTTGGGGTGCATGTGGTGCTGGGATCAGGGGGGCTTGACATTATTGTTGTCAATGAAAAGGGGGCCCTGCAAAAAAAGTTTGGGAACCACTGATCTAATGCAATCTCATTGCAAATGAAAGCATCTCAGTAACTTTTGGTCAACAGCAGTCAAGTTAGCCAACACATGTGTACTTATTTTACAGTGACTAGAATGTAGCTTCTAAGATCAGCATGGCGAGACATGTCAGTTTGCTCTGCCAGCTAATGCTAGAGTCTCCAGGGGCTGCAGTGCTTTTACATGAATGAAATCAGTTAACTCGTTAAGGAGCTACTGTAAAATGTATACCATACAACTTTATTTCTAAAGCACTTAAAACAGTCACAACTGAAAAAAATTACTGCACATAACTGAATACTAAAAACTGAAGTGTACTGTACTAAAAAATGTTTTGTTAGTTCTTTAACTAAGGCAACCAAATGACCACAAAATCAATTACTTAGTATCACAAGCACATATAGTGTCTAACATTTTAGCCACTGCATTAGATGAAGTGTCTAACATTAGACATTACAGTCTAACATTTAATGCAAGCTAATAATGTTAATAATGTTAGGATACTTGATCAATAAATGTGACAGTGAAAATACCAATGGTCTAAGTTCCTAAGTAGCAACTTGAAAAGCAGAATTCATGAGCCAACTGACAAGGAAGAGTTTGTTTTTAACTAGTTCCTCTTGGCTGCACTTCTGCTACCACAGGCTCATGACATCCCCTCCCCCGCCAACTACCTTGGGAAAATTACACCTAAAGGCATTTTTTTAGGAAGCAAGCAGATTGCATAGTCGATTCCAGTTTTTCATAATTCAGGTTCATTATGGATTAATTCCAGTTAATCATCAATGTCTGGAAATGGTGGCTTCAGGCGTCCACGTGACACAGAAATTAAATATGTCTGCAGTTAGCTATAGCAAGCTAAAGAGAGCGAGAGAGAGACAAAAAAGAAGTCCTCTGAGGAAATACATCTGTTGCATGCTATTGATTGATATTAAAACAACAGCCCATTTTAGACATAGGTATTCTGCATTAAACACCTCTAATGATTGATTTCATAATATGATGAAATTAGGTGAAGAATCAACATTCCTCATTCTACAAATGCTATTTGTCTCTGTCTGTTTATGAGGGGACAAGTAAGATGTAACATTGAAAAACTTTTAGATGAAAAATGTGTGTCTGTTGGATCTAAACATTTTCTACAATAGAAGACACCATAAGTGGGGATTTGCATATGCCCCCCAAAAAACTGGGGGTAACAACACTTGAATTTTAATATTTCAAAGAAGGCCCAAATAGCTGTTACAACAACATTTAGATTCTTTATAATAGCTACTTTATTGAGGTAAAGATATAATCAAAACCAATACACAAATAATAAAAAAGACTGAAAACATTTTGCTAAAATAAATTGGGTTAAAACTCTTAATGTGCTGCAACTCCAAAACTAAGTGTTAGCTTGTCCATTGGGAAAATGGCCGTAATCTTTAATGTATTTATTAACTAATTAGTTGTTTCCCATTGAATTGCCTATTGGTACAAGAGCAATGTGAGCAATAACTTCTCAAAACACACTGAAATGGATTACAGCGGCATATCAGGCGTCCTGCTAATCTTCACAGAGGTAATTTTTATAGGCAGGGGTTTTTACTGAAAAGACCAGCGGTGAAAACTGTTCCTGCCTTGATGAAACTGTAAGAGATCCTCTTTTCTACCATGGTTGTACAAATGCCCCCAAGAGCATGGAAAAAAGAGCTGGTGTGTCTTGCCTCCAGGCTAATGAGGGCTACCTGCAGCTGGAAAAACTATATGCTTCAATACCCTTCCCTCTTTAAGCCATTTTTCATCTTTGAAGAGGGAAATGATACTGAAGTATTGGTTTACATCGGTATGTGTCTTGGGAAGTAGGTGTGTGTTGTAATTTGTGGTATGTTCCCAAAAGTACATACAGTTCAAAGTGTTTGTTAACAAAGAATGAGAAAACAAAATTATTCGTATCACACAGTAGAAATCTTATGAAGAAAGTTTTCCAAGCCTCAGCTGGTAAAAGCAGATGTTTCATGCACACACCTGCACTGCTTTTACCAGCATATGAGTAATAGCTGAGAGAAAACTTGGCACTGAGCAGGCACGCTAACAGTGCTGCTGTCAGCTGTCTACCTGCACCCCCCTTAAACCCCTCTTCCCTTTTCACAAGCAGGGTCAAAATGTTAATGGAAATACTGTCACTGATACTCAAACTCGCGTGTGAATTCTGTCTTCATGATGTGCACTGGTGTGGTGAGTTGGGTCACTTAGAAACGTGTCCTGATACAGTCCAGCTGCGTGAGTCTGTGCAAATGTATGTTTCTGTTTCCATGCATAACATTTGTGTGTATTAATATTTGGCAATTTAGCAAATGTTATGTTTGTGTGCATAGGTAAAATTTGTGCACCAAGGGACCAGGCAGCATAAGTAATCTGACATGATTCGCAGCATGCACACTGCGGCTAAAGCTAGCCAGCAACTGAAAGACATAAAAAAAAATAGCCATGTTCTTTTTATACAAGGTTTTACTTGCTGCTAATAAAAAAAGTGAATCACTTTATTATCAGAAGATGACCTGCCATGTTTAATTTGTAAGATTGAGTTTGTTCTCTTGTTACTGTTTCACCAGGGGCAGATGGTGGTCTTCAAACAGGATGTTTGTGCAGCTGAAATACTCTGTTACACTGTTGTGTGAAGCAAAGTAATATTTGATCTTATATAATGGAATAGTTCTGTGCTGTTTCCCATTTTTACTAGCAGTTGTAAGTTTTGCATTTCATTTCCATCAGAGGTGTTTCCTTGTTCATGCAAGCTCAGTCTGCTTATTTGTTTAAGTCTTGCTTTAAGTCATAAAAGGGTAAAACCAGCCTCAGATAACCTGGTGAGAGGGTTTGCTTGCTGTTTATCTTAGACCTGACAATTCAGCGGTAGTCAGTGAGCCCAGAAAAGTGGGATAGTAAAAACAAGTCCTAACAGAATATGAAGATATGTAAAAAACAAACAAACACTGCAGTGAAAGCAAATAATATCTTTAATGCATGAATTCATGCAGGATATTCCACACATTTCTGTTGCTCACCGTCAGCTCTCTTTGGCTTTATGTGATCATTTCATAATAAACAGATCATCTATTAGTGAATTTTCATTCACTATTACTTTTGATATGCTACCCAATTAACTAGTTTCTACAAAAATATACATTCAGCTTCATGCCTTGACCTGCTGTAATAAAAAATATAAACCAACTTGTACAAACAAAAGGGAAAAAAACAACATTTAGATTTACCACCACAAGAAAAATATGTTTCCTTATGACCTGCTGGTTAGAAATAACACCACAGGTCTAACCAGTAAACTAAAAAAAATGGAACCTAGATAAGAAGCTTAAAATGTTTATTATTTCTTAGCCCTTATACACATTTTCACACATGTGTACCCCTGCCAGAAATTTCTATTGTTTTATTTGTTTGTCTTTTTCTGGAAATGAATCTATTTGGTGACAGATCGTTAAGGTATGAACTAACAGTAAATCATTATTCAGTAACTGATTATCTATTAATTATTCCAGGTGAACAACAGGAATTCAAGATATATCCCGTGTGAATTCATGCATTAAATATGTCAGTCAGGATTACTCAGATATATTATTTGTGCTCTTACTTAAATAAGACAAGCATAGTTGGAAGACTGTCCATAAAGTACCTTATGTTTTAATGTAGTTGTTAATGCTGACATGGTATGATATACCAATAAAGAAATAATTCTTACTGATATTAATACCATATAGACCATATAGACTATTACCAAGCCCTTACTGGACAAACAAAAGGCCCTATTGGTCTGCGTGTCCTACATTCTCCACTGTCAGACCATGAGTCATGTGTGTAAGCGTGTGAACAATTACCTGTGCTTGCTGAGAAATTTGATAACATCAGTTCCTGAAAGTTCAATGAACAGAGAAGTAAAACAGTGACTGTTTGCAGATCAATTCTTTATAAAAAAGAAGAAGAAAGAAATAGAAAATGTTCAGAAGCAAGCATGTTCACCACGTGACTTTAAGCCCTCTCCCATCAGCACGGTTACAATGGACCCCAGTGTAACACATCATGTCTGTCATATTAACCATCTTCTTGTCTTTCGATGAAGTCATTACACCATTACAGCAGCATAAAAAGATCTCAAGCCATTCCTCCTCTTATTCATGCTTAATTCAATTTGCAAAATGAGTCTCCCCATTCAATATTATCTCAATTTATTTGTTTAGTGGGGCTAAGTGGTAGTCTTTCTCTGGAATCAATGTGAGTCACCTGCAGTTTTGAAGCTGAAAATCCAAGGTTCATGTGGGTGAGAAGGTTTTGTTGTTGTTGTTTTGTATCTGTGAGTCTGTTTCTGTTATGTCGAAATTAGGGGAGAGGATTATTTTAATTTTGCACACTTTTATTATTTACAGAGCAGCCTTGTGTTTTATTGAGTGGGATACAAGAAGTGCAATCCTGAGTTTCACTGACTGAAATTATGCAGAAATAGCACCAGCACCTAACAAAATATCTGAAAGGCTTAAACTTGATGCAGATAATAAAAACAAAAACAATACTTAGAATAATCTAGTATATTTGTTTGCTCTTTATATGATTAAATCTTTTTAGAGCTGTTCATTTTCACCAATCACTTGTGTCCTCGTCCATCAACACTTTTTATATTTGAGTTTGGCTAAAGTAAACTGAAGCACAACCTAATTAAAATGAAGGTAGACATATGGGTACTGTAGATAATGTAGCAGACCAGAAACATGACATTCTAAGGTTACTATTACATTAGCTAAAGTAAATTAAACGTTCATTGTCTTAATTTTTACAAAGCTGTCCACAGTGTCTACAAAATGTCCTACAGAACTGTAAGGGCTTTAAAGCTGTGGAAAGAGGATGCTTGAAACAAATACCTTCATTTAATTGATTCTGACTTCTTCATGACTCACAGTAAAAAACAGGTCCTAAGGTTGTAAAGATACTGCTGTCGATTTTCTTTTCTTCTTTGCTCTAAGGGCAGCAGCCACACCCTGTGACAATCAGGTCACTCTCAGCATATCTTGAAGGTGATCAACCCTGTAATGCTGCAGCATGCACTCTACATAAATATATTGTGTTAAACAAGTAGAAACTTAGAGTTCCCTCTTCTGCTTTTAGTGCTATTTTAAGTTCCCTTTTTTATTGTGGTCTCTATATTATTTAATTTACTTGTTCATTGTTTAACATTTATATCTTTTGACATTAGCGGTAAATGCTAGTAAAGGTGAAAAGCTTTGTGCTTTTATGACTCAGGATCAATCAGGATCCACGTGGAAATGAATGTAGCCTGTTTAAGGCAGCACTCCCCTGTCTCCTCTTTTTAATTTTAAAGCTCATGAGTTGGAGCGGAAATATCATCCAAGAGGGTTTAGTCATCTTTAATTATGTTGGATTTCCTGGTTTCACTGCTGTTGGTGTTATTGTGTGTCATTAATAGTCAAAGTATGGGGTACAATGTTGTGAGATCATCTCTTGCAAGAAAATAATTTGCATTGTTTGACATTTGCTTACCAAACCAACATCTTGTTGGCTAGAGTGACCTCTGTTTAGCCTACTGATACTGATATGAATATACAGTAGTTCATCACACTTCCTTCTCTTGGTGTTATCGTACTTCTCATATCAAGAGTGCAGTCAGACTTAGCTTAACTAGGTGTGTTTGCTATTGTAAATGTTTGGTTTAGTCAAACATTTGGATCACTTGTTAGGCAGAAAGGGGCAAATTTCAACATGTTCCCAGAGCAGGAATGCAGCTGCCTGTTGCCTCACTTCCCTCGTCTGGGTCTGACTGGCTGTTTATGAGAAGGTGATGAGCAGAGAAGGAGATAGGAGGACAGCACACATTGTTGCACTTGGAGAAGGATGGAAAACAAGGTGCTGCTGTAACCATGTCACCTTTTAGTTACTCATGTTTATGTCATGTTGTTGAGGTTTAGGAACTAATTTCAAAGTGAGTTGCTTGAATTGAAAAATGTGGGTTCATGAAACCAAAACCTACTCTTTTTAGGTAATGAAAAGCCATTTGGAGAACAATATGATAGATAGGCTTCTGCGGTTTTGCCTACCTACTGCTTGACCTTATACTTTGCTGCCAGGTAAACCATTAGTTCTGCTTCATTCCTTCCATAGTGCAGTCTTCAGGTTTTCACAGAACCATAGATGGCTACGTAATTTGGGCTATTTAGTAAAGGGTCAATCAGAAAAAAGCCCACAAATAAAGGGTATGTCATCACCACCACGGTTGAAATTAAGTGATTCTTCGCTTGTGTTTAAACTGAAACAAGGACTGCAGTCCAGATAAGCAAAATAGCCATGACTGTAACACACCTTTTTACTGAATAACATGTTAAGTTTTTCTATGAGGTTGAATTCACAGGTCGTTTTTTCTCTGGTTTGCTGTAACCAACGTTCTCCCAAGGAAGATTATCCTGAAGCATGTGATTACTGCTGGACTCTGCCCCATTTCTTCAGCATTTCTTTTGAGTAGGAGCAAAGTTCACAGCAACTGCTCTCTCTTTCCGAAGTATCTCTGTGTCTAAATGCTCTGGATAATCTCACAAAGGCATTCTTTTGCTTGGTTTTGCTACAGAATTCTCTATATTTGAAGGGCAACATTTTAATACACTGTGGCATGTTCCCATTGAACAATACTGTGTGTGTGTGTGTGTGTGTGTGTGTGTGTGACTTTAATTAAACAGCCAGAGAAACAAAAGCAGAAAAACAAGCTGTGACAGCAAAAAAGAACACATCTGTTTCTCATAGGTTAACATTTTCTGTAGTATGTATACGAACACACACACACACACACATGGCTAAGAATGGGCCTCAGCATGCTCATTGTGGGACACATTTTTGTCAGTTTTGTTAAGTGCTACAAATCTCTGTGGAAACTTGGTTTCTTTGTTATTGAATTATTACCAGAACCAAGGCCTCTTCCTCTCTCAGCTGGAAACTGCTGACCCTCAGAGGCCATCTTTGCTCTTTTTGGTTTTCATCACTCTTGCAAGATAATTGATGTATGACAATGCCCATGAGATAGCAGCAAGAAAGGATAACTTTTTTGTTTCAAATGACAATGCTGAGCTTATAAGTGTGTTTTAATCCTAATGAAATAAAAAAAATATCATAAACTTAGCACAAAAAGTACCAATACCAATTAGTATTGTAATGTACATCATTGGGAAGAATTGTGCTTCTGTGCATTGAGCAACACATAAAGTAAATGCTTCACCTCAAACATGTTGGCCCTGCGATGGACTGGTGAGAGGCAGGGTGTACCCCCTCACCTCTTAAATGCTGGGATAGTCTCCAGCTTACCCCTGACCAGTAATGGATTAAGCAGTAGAAAATGATTAAATGAATGAAAAGTGCCCCCCTGGAGCTATCTCCTGGATGGAGATGACAAAGTGTAGTGCAGTTGAGCAGTTGTGAGATCAGCTTGGATGTGTTGTACGTGCTAAAGTGTCCAACTCATCCACGCTGGTTGACCTTAAACAATTACCTGGTGAGAGACGGTATGCCATCCCACATTAAAATGTGACCGGCATTAGGAGGATGTTCTAAGTTGTCGTGGCTGCGTGCTGATCTTCCGCACATTACTGAGGTACCTGAAAGTATAAAATGAAAAAAAAGTGTAAAAATGGCCAATAATGTGTGATGTTAGTTCTTTATTGCTGTTAATATTATCAAGCAACTTGATACAAAAATTAATACCCACAGGAGAATATTTAAAGGGAATTTTGACATATTTTGGGGGAAACTACCCACATGTTTAGCTGTGTTGCTCATTCCACAGAAGCTACACTAATTGGCATTATTACAAGGGAGAAATAATTGACCAAATACAAATCTTTACCTTTTGTAGTAAGTTTATATATATTTTTTTTTAATGTAAAGACACAGAAATTAGTGCTGCATCCTCTGATCTGACGTAAGACTATTTATCATCTTCTGGATGAAAAAGTCTCAAAAAAGATAATAAGGTAGTTTAATATGAAACTGGTTGGGGTTTTCAACACACATGACTAATTTCTATGCAAACACAGTTAATCTGAGACTTCAAGTTCAGGTGACAGATCAAAAAGAAAATATTCTGTGTTCTTCATGATTAGATTGCTAGTATGTAAAGGGGCAAATTTTTAATATATGAGTGTGTATGAATAAAGAAGGGGTGATAGTAGAGCCTGGTACAGAGTTTGTAAACAGGAAAGCAACCACTAACCCTGTTACTTTTATACACATTGAGTGGTTTTAGGTTAACCGATCCATCTGTCATGTTTTACTTCTCAGAACAAAGTGATCTGTACCCAAGCTGAAATATCTCTCACTAGCTGTCTCTCACTTTATTTTGAAGGCATATTGACCTTGTAAGTGAAGTAGAGGAGATTTTGAAACACACATCCATTATCTTTATTTATTCTAACTTATCAGTGTGTGAAAGAGATGTAGCTATATATTTTCCACTTTTCACTGATCACCACCGTGGTAGTAATTTTTTGTCAGCATTGAACCTGCAGTGATCTGAGAATTTCTGAACATTCAAATGAGAAGAGTCACATATATAAGTAAGCCTGCACAGCTCTGCTTTTGTCTCTGGATGAAGTACAGCAGTTTATATGTCACACACACACACACGCACACACACACACACTGTAAACCATACTGTCCACACCCTCCACCTACAAAGTGGAGCTAATAAATCTTGTGCTTACGGTAAATAGTGTGTTGCCTCAAGAACCTCAGAGAGGAGTAATCACTCTGGTTCACTGGTGTGTAAAAGGTTCAGATGTAGGGTGTGTGTGTGTGTGTGTGCGTGTGTGTGTGTGTGGGAGAGAGAGAGTTGACACAAAGATCAGCTTCATCACCACACAGCCAATTTGTGTGTGTTGTGCCTATTTGGCATGGCTCATGCTCTGACTGCTCCACACTTCCTCCCTCTTTTTTTAAAGGTCACTTAAACTGGCTGGGTCCACACTGCATTTGGAGGTGAATACACACTTAGCTGTCAATCTGCTTTATTTGCACAGACTTTTCTATTAAATGATACTTGGTTATAAGCTGTACGTATTAAAGTGCACTACGACATGAAGGTGCAAGATGTGTTTTCTGTGTTTAGACTAAAAGATTATCTGTTAGATAATATTGTTGTGGCTACTGTGTCTGCTTTGTCTGACAATATAAAACAGTTCTGATCTCTAAAAATTCTTCCATTCTGTGTCTTGCTTTGTGTGTGCAGACTTCTCGTTGGGGCCCCCAAAGAGAAAGCCAATTCTCTCAAAAATGTCAATGAAACAGGAGCAGTTTACTCTTGTCCCATTACTACAGATGCCACAGACTGTACCAGGATGGACCTGGTCACCTCAAGTAAGCATGATGCAAAGCTTTCTGAAGTGATTACTTGTTCTTATATTTATTAAATGAAGTGAGTATTTAAATGGAAAAACATCAAAATTTGTCTGGAAAGTTTTTTTTATTTGTATTTGTCATTCCACATTTAACAAAAAGAATAATAATTCTTTATATCATTACAGTACACCCAAGTGGTCAAGTTTGATGTGTAAAGCATCCATTGACTGTTTTACCAAAGATTTTGGGTAATGTGGAAGGCTTTCAGAAACCTAATTCTAAACCCAAGAATAAGCTGTCTCAGTTTTGGTGATTTCTGGTAAAAGTTGTCATCATAGAACTCTCTAGTTTTTCTGTTTGATACAGGAAATGGTACCAAACTGTTGGAAATCAAATCTTGCATTTAGATCAAAAGTTGTTCTCATACATGTACCTGTACATGTACCAAGAGGTGTAAAATACATTGATTCAAGGATCACCAAGCTAATAGCATTGATCAGAATAAAAAAATAACTACCTAACATCAATAAAGTAATCATTAGTAGGACACCCTTTAAAAAAGGCTTTTTTCTAACAACCAGAGTTGCTTATTTTATTTCAATAAGGAAATAAATTTTGTTTTGTTTTGTTTGAGATGCTTAATAGGAGCAATGTAAACTATATTTTGCTTTAATGTATACAAAAAGAAAATAATTCAGTCTTTTATATTACATTATTTTCTTTTTAAGATCAAAATACAGAATGTAAAATAATTGTTATCCATTGAATTGATTTGATGTTGTATCACAATTAAACTTGAGATTTACACCACTAATATAAACACCTCCAGATTCAGCTGCTTTGAGGTGCAGAGGAAGACAGAAGCAATAAAACAAGTTTTTATAGGTTTTAATGCTTATGGTCTGCTGGTACCTAATAAGAATTATATTATTCTCTATTATTGAGATTTTTTGGTCTTGAACAAAGTGCATGGTGGACTTATCATTCAACTGCCAGGTTGAACTATTGAACTGAAATTTTCAAGTTCAATATTTTACTTCTTTAAACTTGAGTCAAAGAAGTAGCAGTCATAAACAAAATGGAAGCTGCAGAAGAAACACTAGAGGGTAAAATTAATACTGTATTTTGTTCCTGGTGGTCCACAGAGACAAGATAAATATTAGAATTTATTTTTCTTAGACTTGTTAAAGTCAAACCTGTTAAAGAGTGAACCTTCAACACCAATTTATAAATTTAATCAGGAATCATTTCTGCATACTTTACTTCTGATTAGGTAAAAATTAGGAAATGATAATCATTTAGCTTAAATTATACCACTTTCAGTTCATCCAGTAAGGATAGACTGAAGCTGTCAAACAATTGTTGTCCATTCCCCTGTTCTCAGAGAATTCAGGTCCATATTCTGTACCTATGTATTGAGCTCCAGCATATAAAACATTTGAAAAATGCATAATCCTTTCTTAATTGATGGTTATTGAGTGCTGGATGTAGTCAGCTCCACCACCTTCACCTTTTCTCTTAAAAGGTACAAGTAAAAACGATAATGAAAGGATCCTGCATTTCTTTTAATGTTGAGGTTTGCATTACTGTTATTCAAGTCACAGCACATTTCTGTGGTTAACATGTATCAGGGCATGAAGAATGCAGAATAAATATCCCTGTTTGGGCCAGTTTTCCACTGGCTGCACCTTCCATAATCATGCTGTTTGTTTAAATAAAATGGTTGACTTATGTGTGCTGGTTGGAACTAGTCATAGTCTAGTTGTGAAATTGTGACCTTGAAGTGAAGTAATCACTAAATCCATGAACAAACAATATAGAAAGTCATGCATATGTAGTACATAAAGAAACACAGGATAGTAGAGACAGAACAAAATGAGAGCACATAAATCATTTAAAATTAGCAACAGCCTGTTGACAGTTTCAAACTTTGGCATTATTATCTGACACCTGTCACACATTCACAGCAACTCGGTCTGAGATGGTGGAGGGCATGTGGTTGGGTGTCACTGTGGCTAGTCAGAGGGGCCAGCCGGCAGGACGTGTGCTGGTGAGATGACATATTTATCTCAATTAATCCTTACAGTCCAGGTGATGATATGCATTAGCTACACAGTAACACCAAGCATGAAGGAGATGCACCCTGTTTATGTACTGTATGTCTTTAATCTTTGTATTTTATGTATTGTATTGCATACAGAATTTTGTACTTATTAATTGTTAGTACTGTATTGCACAGTGAACAAGAACTGATACCTTGCTCACAAATTATACTGTTTTATGTCTCAGCAGCCTACAGAGTTTACGCTCTAAACTACGCAGTTATTTTTGATGCAAACTGCACAGCATAATGCAGATATATTTTCTAATAAAACTGGTACTTATAAATGCATTCAATACAGGCTTATGATATGACATGGTTTATTACAACACAGTCCCTTGACCTTCAATTTTCTCTGGTTTCCAGGCATGTGGTCATCGCTATGTTAAGGTTCTCCTAGGCGGTTCAGAAGAACAGCAGCGGATGATCGGAAAGTGTTACGTAAGGAGTAATGATCTGACCTTTAACCCCAGTGATGACTGGCAGATTTACAATTATGAGGTCTGTAACCCCACATTTGACATGGAATTGGAGGGCATGTGCAACATGGGCATCTCAGGTGGCATGACAGAAACGGACGTCTACACTGGTGCTACAGGAAGCTACATGTGGCAAGGTGGGGACTGGTGAGCTGACAGCATAAATTTGTCATGTCAAAATTAAATAAGGGGCAGGTTTGAGGGTGGGTTAGAACTCCAATAACATTTTTTAACGTTTGATTTCTCTTAAGCCAGATTTATTTATTGTCAGATGGTCACAGTTCCTACAATATAATGTACCCCGCATAGCCTACACCGTACCTTTTCTGTAGCCTGACGTCCCCTGACTTACACGTTGATTAGTACACTTGGTATGTCTTTATATATGACACGTTGTTTTGCTCCATTACAGTCCCCCTGTAGAACATCAATATAAAATGTTACAGGCTTTAACTAAATCAGGATTGCTTTTAATGCTAAAACTATTCGTAATTAATGCTAATGCTAATGCTAGTGCTTCCTGCTTCCTTATACATGCTCCTTACATTGATTGTTGTTGATTTTTATGCTGATTTCTTCCCCTTTTTTTAATTACAAACCAACCCGCAGTAGCTTTTTAATACCTATAAAATACTGGAACTAAAGCATTTTTAATAGAAACTGTAACATTTTTCATAGTTCTGTTATCTTTAAAACTCCATTGAAGCATGATTGTTGAAGCCACAGCTGAAGCCTGCACGTAGCACTCAGCTAAAGCTAAGTAGCTTGGAAAGTTCTAATGCTAGGCTAATGAGCAGCAAGTTGTCTTCCATCTTCACAGATGACTACTTAGACCTATATAAGAAGATAACAGCACTAGAGGCGAAGGTTTGCCACCTTGAAGTCGATGTTGAAGTAAATGGACTGTGTGGAAATTAAACAACCTTGCCATTGATTCAAAACAGCGGAGATGAGCAAGATGGCTAAAAGGCACAGATAACACTACCATAAAAGAGGCAGCCTCTGTAAATTACAATAAATTATTGGGTAATATCCCTCCCTGAAACTGTCTTGATGCAAAGTTAAAAAGTAAATCATGTCTCCTTGAAAGGAATGAAAATGTATGATGATGTGCTTTGATGTGCCGTCCTGGATGAGCTGCACTACCTGAGCCACTTGTGTGGGTTGTAGACTCCGTCTCATGCTACCACTAGAGTGAAAGCACTGCCAGCATTCAAAAGTGAGCAAAACATCAGCCAGAAACCATAGGAACTGAGAAGTGGTCTGTGTTCACCACCTGCAGAACCTCCTTTATTGAGAATGTCTTGCTAATTGCCTATAATTTCCACCTGTTATCTATTCCATTTGAACAACAGCATGTAAAATTTATTGTCAATTAGTGTTGCTTCCTAAGTGGACAGTTTGATTTTACAGAAGTGTGATTGACTTGGAGTTGCATCGTGTTGTTTAAGTGTTCCCTTTATTTTTTTGAGCAGTGTAGTTCCTCCAAGCTACGCCAAAATAACAACGTTCAAACTCTGCAAAGATTTTGTGCTATCTTTAAGTATACAAGCTATTAGCAACATAATCTTTTAGCAAGTTAAGCTAATGCTGATAATTGGGTTTGGCTAGCTTAGCTATGGAGCAAAATGTTAAATTAAATCTAACAATAAGTTAAAGACATTTGTCAGATGTCATTATAAGGTGTTTTCAATAAAGGGATTTTGCTTTGTGGGTCTAACTGCAGACTGATGCAGAAATAAGTTGCAACAGCATTAATGCTTACATAAGCATGGTTACATATATGGGCTTCCTTCAGCTGCTGCATATATCTGATGTTTGAGTGGACCAATTTACAGGCTTGTTATGATTTTTAATTTCTTTCTGAGGAACCTGCCCATTGCATATAAAGCTGATTAATGTTGTACCTTTTTTTTAAAGGAAATGTTCATGTAACTTGGCGAGATCCAGATCCTTTAAACTCCTGGGACTCAGTTGGTACAAGTTTTGGACCGCTGCAGTATCGATACAGTTACATGGGTAACTATATGATGATCTGTACATCATGCTATAGCATTTTAACCATTCCACAGTTAGATACACAGCATATTGTCACAAGTGGTTTTATTTGTAAAGTGTCAGCAAATGTGTATCAGTGAATTTAAAGTTCCAATACATAAAATATAGGGCTGCACTATTGTTAAAATCTATGTGACATTAATAGATATCATTAATTTCATGAAAACCAAAACCAAGCGTGTTACCTACCTTGCTCTTTTGCCGTTTTGCACCGCTATGTGACTATATTTCTTACGTGGCTAGAAGAAGATAAGATGGACATATACAATTGATTGCTATTTGTGATTTATGGAGTTAGATGTAGCAACACACTTTACATTTGATTCCCTTTGTGGTACTCAAAATGCTTTATAATGCCTCAATAAATGGTAAGATACCAAATTTTCTCCAATCCTTTCATCAACAGGGTATTCAGTTCTTGAAGAGAAGAAGCTACTGAGCCATAATGACTACACAGTGGTGACGGGGGCTCCTAGGGACAATTCCAAGGGCTCTGTGATGTTTGGGAAAAAGGCTCAAGATAAAATCGAGCTTGTACAAATCATCTACGGTGAACAAGTGGGCTCATACTTTGGAAGCAGCCTGGCAGTCACCGACCTCAACAATGATGAGTATGTTTTCCCACAGATAGTTGAAGTATGGGAAATGGAACATTAAGAATTTAGTCTGTTTAATTTGCTTATATATAGCATGCTTTCAATTTTACCTCATCTTTCCAAGTCAGAACGTTGCACTACACATGCTGGTAATCAGTCTGACATTGCATAGAAATGAAAATGAAAATTAGTTATGAAGGTTAATTTATTTTTCCTTTCCAAGGACTGTTAACAAGTGCAGAACAAAATGTCTTTGGAAACAATATTGACCAATCAAAACATTGGAAACTAATTGTAGGATTCTGACATGGTTTTCCAGCTAATGTCATATTTTCTAAACATGGGATACTTTTGATTCCTAATCCACAAAAAAGAAAAGTTATGTTTGCATGTGTAAGAGACTACATCTGTAATTTTACCTGCTCCGTGCTTGAATGTTTTATGACTTTGATCTGCCTTGTTATACAAAAAATGTTTGACACTGATGTAGTAAGAGAAGAAAACGTCCTTTTAACAGCCAAGATATAGATATAAATATTTTTTTAATTTGTTTTTTGGATGTGTCACTTGTTTATTGCAGTTGGAATGACCTGATTGTTGGTGCTCCGTTTCACTTTGACCGTGCAAAAGATCAAGGAGGGGCAGTTTACATTTTTATGAATGAGAATGGATCTTTCCAGAATACTGCCACTATGGTCCTGAAAGGTACTTCTGAATCTGGATTTGGTTTTGCCGTTGCTGCCATCGGTGATGTAAACCAAGATGGTTTCCAAGGTATGACTTTGAATACAGCATCGGTTTTACACTTACAGTAGGTGTGGTAAACAAGGTCCAAGAGTCTGCAAGTAATATGAGTTTTCAGGGTTCTAAAAGTAGGATGCAATGATATGCACACCAACCAATATCTTCTGTAAATGATACAAACTAGAACACATACCAAATGTTAATTTCATTCAATTTTTCATAAAAAATATCAACTCCAGGAAGTGATGAGAGCAAAATATCTTTAAAAAGTTGGAACAGGAGCAGCAAACGTTCCCAGATGTTTACAGGCTAACGTTAAAAGAAGAGTGAATGTTAAACATGGCCCCTGTCCTAACTTTTGTGAGATGCATGATCGAATTCGAATTCAAGACAAGCTAATTTTTTTTCATGAAATTCTGAATTGCCTAACTTTCAACCTTTCATATGTGAATAAAGTCCTGTCCAGCATCATACCAGGCAGAATAATAGTCTGGCTGCTGTGTTGTGCCAAACAAATTTGCTTTGCCAAGGGGAGGCTTATGGGTATAAGGCATCTCTTGATAATCAGATTAATTAATTTATTTATTTACTCTTGAATTGAATCATGGAATCTATGTAATCTTGCTGGACCTGACTGGAGGGGACAGATAAAGAAGGAAGACACCAAAAAGAACCAAAAGGGAAAGCAGAAAGAGGAAAGAGCAGACAAAAATACCACAGACAGAAGGCAACGATCCTTCAATCCACACTACATAAACACACCAGCAAATTTCCTACGGCTTTTACAGAAAATAGAGCTGCCAGTGATCAAGAGTTCTTAAATAATAACCAATTCAAAAGGACATACCACAAATATATCACAACAACAACAACCAAATACAAATTTACAGAACAAAAGAAAAAAAAAATGATATCTCTTAGTGTATAAACCCACTGGATAACTCAGTGACTGTGTCAGCATGCAGAGGATGAGGAATAAGGTGTGATCAGTGATGAGGAGTAGTGAGTGAGATCGTGCAAATTCGACCACGCCTCTTCGGAGGCTAGAAGCAGACCAGGGCAGCCCAAAGACCTGGGCCATCAGCAGCCCCGAAGCACAAACCCAAGGAAAGCCCCAGCCAGAGCGCCAGCGCCATCCAGGGCGGCCTGAGCGAAGGGTCCAGACTCCCATGAGCGCAGGAGCAACACCTTCCCCCCGACCACCCACAGCAACACCCAGGGGGAACAGGGGTGTGAGATGTCCCCATTACCCTCCCTGTCCCCGCTCCTAATTGTTTATGAAGTGTGTGTTTTTTGCAATTAAAATTGAGAGGCAGTAACCACATTGTGTGGGAGTGAGGCCACCTTAGTAGGCTCGTCCACCATGCACTACATGGCCCGCCCCCCAGTTGTTGTTTGTGTTGTGTTTCTTGTGCTCTGGTGTCTAAGTGTAATTAAAACTGAGAGGTGAGTTGCCACAGGCTGCAGCTGAGGAGGCCAATTAAATGGCCCCCTCCGCTCCACCCCGCATGACATAAGAAATATATTAGTAATAATAATAATAGTATTATTATTATTACTGCTAATATATTTCTTACAGACACTGCCTCTTTTCAATTTTCAATACCTTGCCTGTGCGAGTTTCCTTCAGATACTTCTATTGTCTGTAGACTTTGCAGTGGGGGCACCATTTCACAAAACAGGAAGGGTCTACATATGGATGGGAAGTAAAAAAGGAATACCACAGGAATACAGTCAGGTATCATCAAGTTTTTTTTGTGGTAATAATTTTGAACTTTATGTGATGCAAGCTAGAAACTCGTGTATAACTGACACCCTCTACAGGTGATTGAGGGCAATTCAGTAAGTAATGGCACATTCAAGACCTTTGGCTACTCCATTAGTGGAGGGATGGACATGGATGACAACAGTTACCCTGACATCTTAGTTGGCTCTCTGGATGATCACATAGCCCTTCTCAGGTAGAAAAAGTCCAACAGAATATGTTGTTTTTTATTATTTATATATATTTGCTAGTTTATACTGTGAATATGAATACATGTCTAATTGTTTTCAGAGCTCGACCAGTAATCCATTTAACTAAAAACTTCACTGCTGAGCCCAAGATTGTGGATCCTAATCAGTGTGCTGAAAATAAACCATGGTAATATGTCTAACAAAATGTCTAATTAGGAAAATGCTGTTTCTGTTTTACTTTAATTGATTATTGGATTTCTCTTTGTACTTGACAGCATTACAGTTACCGTTTGTATGTCATTCACTCTAAGTAATGGAAACAAGTACTTCAAAAAGAATATCAGTAAGCAATTTTTTTATGTGGATATACTTTATTGGCTATATAACGATCATAATGCGAAGTCTTTATATCCGTGAAGAATAGCTTCATCTACATTTACTGAGCACATAAATTCTGTGCCATGTTCTATAATGTTTTCTATTTGGTTCTGCTTTGTGAAGCGGTGGATTACACCGTGGAAGCTGACATAAAGACAAGAAGAAGTCCTCGTATTCGATTCCTGAATTCTGGTGATACATATACTGGATCCATGAGCCTGCCGTCCTCCACATCTGTCTGTCATACTTTGAAACTGACTGTAATGGTAAGGCGATTGTATGTTTGTTTTTGTTTTTTTGGTTTTTTTTGGGGGGGAGGAGGGTTGTTTGTTTTTTTAGTGTATATTTACTTAAAAACCTTATTACCTTAGAGTAATAGACTAATATAAAATTCTTGGCTGAACTGACAGAAAGGTTTGAAGGATAAACTGGAACCAGTGGTCTTTTCCCTCAACATGGCATTACAACAACAACAACCAAAAGTCAGACGCTCCCTGCAGAACCTGGACTCCCTCCCAGTTCTCAGCCATGAACAGAAACTCACAGAAAAAACTGAGGTACAAAGTAATGCACATATTACACTCAAACAGCTTGGAGGCAGCGAAAAGCGTGTATCTAGAACAGGCCAGTCTTTCTGAGAGGTATGATACAGTATGATGGTATTTGTTCTATTTCCTGTAGATTAACTTTCAGAAGGAATGCGGCTTAGACAACAAGTGCACAAGCAACCTACAGCTGAAAGCCCAGTTTGTTGACGAGCAAACAAGGCCTTACCCCAGGTAAACAATGAAACTTTTTAAATCTGAGATGTGAGGCACATTTTTAGACACAGCTGACATTCAAAAGAATATTTTAACATTTTTTGGAAAAGCACTTGTGTTTAGAGTAAAACTAACAGTCATCATCTTTTCAATTTGAGCTTTCTGTGGCACATGTTTATCTGGACATAAATTAGCATTAACATTAATATATAAAAATTGATGTGTTCAGTCAGGGCAAGTTTCAAGTGCTCAAGTTCAGCAGCAATATGAAGTTAAGGCTGCAAGTGAATGTGACCAACTTTCCTTCCCCTGGGAGGCTGGCTGAGGACGCCCATCAGGCAACGCTCAACGTTACCATCCCTGATGTACTGACGTACGCTGCCTTCAGGCCTGTGGTATGTCCACTGGAGGGCAGCAGATGACTGAGAAATGTTTGTTCATAATGCCATTTTGCTAAGTGAGAAATCATTTTGTTTTGGTTTTGTAATTCATAACTAAAAATTACACATTCTAGGGTTATTTGTCTTTCAATGACCAAATAGCTGAAAACAGCTCAGCTTAAAAGGTTTAGAAGAGAAATACATACAGTATAAAAAAGATTATGATTTCTAGTCACTTAAACTATATGTGTCTTTAGGATGGCCGTTTTGAATGCCAGAGTTGGAACAGTGCAGTCATCTGTGACTTGGGGAATCCTCTGAAGGGGAATGAAAACGTGGGTTTGAACAGCTGATTTTATTTAGCAGATTTTAATATTACCAACTGTTCAGATGAAAAAGCTCTTAACATATGCTCATTGCTCTTAGGTGTCTCTGCAGCTGTGGTTTGAGACATCTGGCATTGACCTGTACACAAAGGAGGTCAAGTCTCAGCTGCTTTTGTCAACGTAAGGGGTTAATACTGAATGCTGCATATTGTGATTTGTGTTTACTCAAGGGCAAACCTGTGGCTTTGCGAGTGTTATCACTGCAGCCCGTATGGTTTATAATTTGTATCACTAAATGTTACTCTTGCAAAGAAGTGATAATAATGTTGATTTTTCAGTCTTAGTGAGCAGAGTGACCTGAGTCCTGTGACGGTGGGTCTGGTGATTGAAAACACCATCCACCCCTCCTTCTCAGTGTGAGTCCCATTACCTAACAGATCGGAACATACAGTACATTTTGTACAAAACATAACACAGAACAATGAAGTGTGACATATCATAACCCTCCACAGCACTCACACCTTGTAAAATCTTGTCTATCTTGCTCAGTGCAAATCCATTAGTACGATCCAAATTTGGTGGGACAGTGATGGGCGAGTCAGCTATGGGCAAAACCAGTGACGTGGGCAGTCTGGTGGAGTTCACCTTCAATGTGAGTCACCTACATTGCTCAGACACTATATTTCCCCTCCAGGACTGTATATTTAATCTTCAATGTGTGTGCTACTCACCCACATTTTCCTTTTCCACACCCTGTCTTTGAAGCCAAACGCTTCAGACGTTTAATAATGTGTGAGAAAGGGATTGTTAAAGTGAGCCATGATTTGTGGTGTGAGAAGGGCCAGGGGTGGGTACTGTTTAGGGATCACAATCAGCTTCTGATTCTTATTTTAAACCTTTTATAATTTCCTGGATTTCTGCTTACATTCTGTTTTGGTGCCACCAGGTTGACATGAGAGGACAGCCGCTAGGAGATATGGGGAGTCTGGCTGTGGAATTTGAGTGGCCATTTGAGGTAGCCAACGGCAAGTGGCTGCTGTACCTGACAAAGGTCATCGTTAGGGGGGAATCAGAAATGGAATGTGACCCTCCTGGGGAAGTTGTCAACATGCTTAACCTGACTGTAAGGTTCTTTCTGGGCTTTGGTTTAAAGCTAATATATTGAGTGTCTTGAGTTGGTTTGTTGATCAAGTTTTTGGTCAGATATTATTGATAGCTACGAAGATTGTCTAGGTTTAGATGATTATTGTCACTTAAAATGGGCTTAGCTAATAAATAATAATAACGTATTTATTTATTTATTTAAACAGCATTAATGATTGCAAATCCCATTTCCAGAAATCTGGAGGATATTTTATTTTTTTAAAAGTATTAATTCATTTGCAGCTTTGAAGTGTAAAAAGCATGTAACTAAAAGTGACTCAATAGCAATCACATATTTATTCCAACTTTTTTTTCTTTTTTTTTTTATATCCTAGTTGATTTACTGGCATCATGGTAGATATTACGACCCCAATTCATTTATACACCAAACCCTTAATTTACTACCATTTAGCCTTTGGCAGTTGTTAACTTTAGACAATGGAAGCTGTTGGATTTTAAGTAAAAACACTAAAATGCCAGTTACACTTAAGCTGTTTGGTCCGCTTCTACAGTACAATTAGTTTGGTGCAGTGTGAAACACCATCCACATCTTGCTGTTCTTTGAGCTCATTCTAAGCTACAGCTGTACTTTGAGCTAATGCTAGCATCGGGATCGTTAAAATGCACAGACAACATGCATATGTCAGATACATTTACCATTATCGTTTAGTAAGTTAGCATGCTAATATTGCCTCAGTGCAAAAAGTGACCGGTGCCATCCTTAGGGCCTTATTGAGTTACTGAGAACAAAGCAGCACATAGTATAATATTGTTTGCTTCTTTTGAAAGCAGTTCTCGAAATTTATCTGACTTGGACTGATATCAAACAATGCTATATTTACTTGAACTTAAGTGACGCTGAACTGGTGGCGTGGTGTAATTTTTTTCTGATGTTAGTGTATGCTGAAGCAGTCTGAACTGTATTGAATTAAAGTCATTGGGAAGTGGTTTAAAAAATGGCTACAGTGCCAAACCAGTGTTCAGAAATAGATTTTGGGGGAAAGGAACTGTGTCGCCACATAGAAACCTCAAAGAGCCCCAAATAGTAACTCACAATGTGTGCGGCCCACATATAGACAGTAGAAATGACACTGCTATTCTAAGAAGAATTGAGTAATGTCTTTATCAAAACCCGTAATTACCTCTAGTCTTTTGATGTAATGTCTCTGTCTTCCTCCTTTTATTTTCCTTTATTCTTCTCTCGTTTTCTAGTTGTCAGAGAGCAGACCCAAGCGTAAGAAACGACAGATCACAGAAGATGATGCTGAAGAAACAATTCAACAACTAATTATTGAGCCACAAGCAGCAATTACATTGCGTGCGCGTGAGAAAAAGGCCTACCTGTTGGTAAGAAACTGGGTGTCAGGGTGAGGTTTTCACATTTAATCTTTACCATTCAACAAACCTGTAGGCATTTAAGCAAATGTGTGCATAGCTTTTGGTACTCAAAAAATCTGCATTGTTACACAGTTCAAAATACACTCCATAGGGAGAAACAGTCCCGACACTGACACTGAACTGTCTGAAAAGTTTAACTTCTATAGTCCACCGTTTTCTACCTTTACTTAATAACACCGCTTTAAAACACATCTGCAAAGTGCCTGGTAGGTGGATAGTTCAGCATTATTTAAAGAACACAAAGGTATTTGTTTTGCACTATATTATTTTTGACTTATCGGGGGCCAATCAGAGCAAGCTGGGCCTTTCTAGATGGACTGTCGCAACAGCCCAAACTGACATTTTGAAACTCTAAGGGTTCTTTATATTTTTCAGTATGGATCAACATTAACTGTTAGGGAAACTAAATGGTACGTTTATTTTTTAAACTATTGAATTGTCAGTTAGATTTTCTCAACCGTGAAGAAAACATGTGAAAAGAAAAACAAAGTTAGTTTTGCACATTTGCTTTGTTGTGTAATAACTTTTTTTTTTCCACTGTGCCTATAAGGACTGCTCCCAGGGAACAGCAAAATGTGTGACCTTTTCCTGTCCACTGCTCAACATGACAACCTCTTCCCAGATCTATGTCCGGTCCCGGCTGTGGAACAGCACAATGCTAGAGGTCATTTACACATACGATACAACCCAGTCACACACACAACTTTCTAAATTATCCCTTCAGGTTACACTTAGCAACACCATCAATGGATGTATGCAGCTCAGAACATGTTTTGAAACTGTTTTTATTTGTGTGTGTGTGTCTTCCACTCCAGGACTATTCCAATGCTCTGACTGTGAAAGTCAGAGGCCAAGCCACACTGAAGCTCATTACAGATAAACCAACCATCAAAATGGAGAGTCAAAACAGCACGGTATTTTACTGTGATGGTTGTGATGATTACGATAAGGCTGGCTCCAAAAATAAAATGATTTAACTCGACTTTCTCTACTTTGCTTGTAGTTTACAGTAGAAATAGACCCAGAAGAGGAGCTAGAGACACCCTATGAGCTTCCCCTTTGGATTATCATCTCAGCTGCTGTAGCAGGAATTTTACTACTTGGAATAATTATTCTTATACTATGGAAGGTGAGACTACACTGCACTGATCACACTCTTGTAAATAGACATACAGTATGTCTTTACCATTATTCTGTGAACATCCCTGAATCTCTCCACATGTTCTCACACCAAACATCTCTGGATCTTGTTATTAAAACTGCAGACACTTAATTGATTTATGTTTAACCTCCATCTTGAGTCTAACCATGCCCCCTTCATGCACCTTCCTACTCCTCCGCCCCCCAGTGTGGCTTCTTCCAGAGGGCCAACAGGAGGGAGATGTATGAGGCCAAGGCCCAGAAGGCTGAGATGAAGATACAGCCCTCTGAGACAGAGAGGCTGACTGATGACTACTAAGACTCCAATGTGTCTCCAAACTGCATACATCTTTGGGGCTTTTGGGTAAAAACAAACCAAAAAAAAGTGGAAGAAACTTATTTTTAGATTGTTAATGAAAACTAACAATGGCAAACTTTTGGAATGACTACCGCGTTACTCTCCCTCTTACATTTCTTCTGGTTTCCTTTTCAGGCAAATGCTTTATATCTTGACCACTTTGTCTTAATTCGCACTTCTTTATCTTTCTTTTCCATCCTTCTCCGGTGGATAGCCTGGGTTTCTCTGTAATCTAACTTCATTTTCCACAGCCTTGAAATCCCAAATCTGCTCTGTCATTGATCTCATATCTGCTGCTGCATCTTCATGTCTATAACATGAACTTCTTTTGTGCCTCTTTTGTTGCTAGCATGGATTCTTCAAGCGAGCCATCTACTACAGAATAATGCCAAAGCACCAGGGGGTGAAAATTCGCAGGGCTGAGCGCTATCAGTTCAATCTGGGCTTTCAGCCTGAGGAGCCGCAGAAGAAGTACTGGATCACCAACTGGACAGAGATGCAGCACTTCCACTACTGAGGCCTTTACTTTGAACCTAGAACCATTCACCTCCACAGGGGTCAAACAAAGAACACTGGGCCCGATTGAGGCACATGGACTTTGCAGTGCGTGGACCTGCTGTGGATAGTTTTTTAAAGTTTTATTTTTGGTAGATTTCTTCTTTTTCTGTGCAATATACTTAACATTTTGTTTAAGAGATTGTATTTCCGTTCAATGCAGTGTTGTACGCTGGAGTCTGGATTGCAGTCAAGATTAAACTAGGTAGCTTCAATCATTTTGCAGACCAATAGACACAGCCTGGCATCTGCATGCATATTTTCATCTCTCATTTGAGCCCTTTTAGCAAAGTTTTTAGTCAATTGGTGTTTTTTTCCCCCACAAGATCTACTCTAAGTGGTAGATTTTTTTCTTCTTCTCTGGTTTCATATCTTTCCTGCTCTATCCCCAGACATCACTGTTCAGTTATTAAGCCGTTAATCTTCAAATGGATCATTTTTCAGGCTTGATAGAAGCATTATTCTCCTGGTTTCGTGATTATGTTTTTTACTCAATTTCGAATAGCACATTTGATATCCCCATGTTACATTCCACAGCTAGGTTCTTCTAAGCAGCTGAGAAACTAGTTAAACAGCAACGGGTTCTTATTTGTATGTAGAGTAAGTCATGAGTACAGTTGATAATTTATTACACCATCTTGAGCCAATACATTCAATAAAAGAAAACATGTGCACATTTTAAGAACCCCATACAAAAAAGTCACAACACTGGATTAAATGAGACATAACATTAGACTGGATACTATACACTCCAGAATTGATGGTACATTGTGGACTATTTGAACAAATGCATACATTACTGTTCTTCTTTCACTGTATTTTTATAAGACACTAAGCTGATACATGGATTGTGTCAAAGACATTTTGGTCCTCTGTGAGGTCAACCTGTAGCCCTGAAGAAAGACTGGACTGAGAGGTCATCAAGTGGTCTCTATGGGATTAAGTGTTTTATTACCACTGCAGTCTTTGTTACCTGATAAACCCACAGGTACTCTGCTGAGTTAGGCTCTACTGATTTCAAATAAAGAGGGAACAGACTAAAACAAACTTGTTTTTTTTGTGCTGGTGTCATTTTTGTACAGTGCAGTTTTGGTAATAAATTGTTTGACAACCACACAGTCCATTTAATAGCTTTATTGTAGAAAGGCAGAGGACTTAACAGAACAAAGATCTTACTAAATGTTTACACAATGAACAACTTCACAAACATTAATTTTAAGACAATTTTCATCATTGAAATATTACAAATAAATTAGAAAACTGACATGTAATTCTGCATAGGCAAAATTATTTGAGTAACTATACAATAAATGTACAAGACAGGACAACTGAACTGAAAACAAAGAGGGTCAGTCCATGGCAACTCATAAATCTACATGTTGGTTAGCCTCAAAAAGGAAATCAAAAATAAAGCTACAACCTTGCGCGTAATATATAAAACAGTATAACAAACTTTGTGTTTGTGGAGTTGTAAGACTGAAGGTGGTGTCCGACAGAAACTTGTGTAAACATGGCTATCAGAGAAAAAACATTTTACATTCCCTTTAAAAAAAAACAAAAAAAAACACGAGATTTATAGCACAGATGGTGTGAAGATGATGCCCGCATTGACGTACATTTCTAGGTTTAATTACTAACATTAACGAGAAATATTCAAACATTTTCATGACAACCTTGTGCAAAAGCTGAATTTATCATAAATGTGTTTTAACAGTCAGTGCTTTTGAATGTTTACATTTAAATGTTCTAAATGTACAAAAGTTTTAGAGAATATGAATGGAAAACTAGTTAGAGAGACTGGCAGGTGTCTAATTTTGAGTTTATACATGATTATATACTCCTATTAGGTTTTTTACATTAAAAACGATTCATGGATAAAATACTCACAGGTGCTTTGAAATATTCTCTCTATAAAATGTGCGATTATCCAAATAAATTCATCTGAATCTACATTAAATGACAAATGTATTTTAGATTATCTTGAATTTCTCTTACATACTCATTTATCTGTCAACGGTAATAAAAAAAAAAAACAACATAAAAAGGTGGGTTAAATAAGAGGAATAGCCTAAGAGCAAATTACAAAGTACACATAAACATATGTTCACATTGAGGTTGGTTATGTGCTACCTACAGTAAGTCAGGCCTTACTTCAGCCATCATGGACTTCTAATCTTTTTGCTTGAGCTCCATTGTCGATAAGGACTTTTCGGGTTTTTTCGACTTTCTGTACTTGTAGGCAAGAAGGATGGTGGCCACCAAAAGAACCAGGCCAAGAACCAGCAAGACCCATTGGCCGGCTATGGCAGCTGCACTGTCCACTCTCATTCCCAGAAAGTCCACTTCATTTTCACCTGCAGGATATATAGAAAGATAAAGAAGCTATAATACACTAACGTGCACAGTAGTTGGGTGGAGCACCCATAAGTTCATTATATTTGCAACTGTATAATGAAAATAAACTCATTCTATTCTAAACTAGAAAAATATTTTAACTCCGATTGAAAAGCTGTAGATACTCCACATGGGGGAGCTATGTTTTCTGTAAGTCTTATTGCATTTTAACTAGAAGAAATATAAGGGCATGAAAAATCTTAACAAATGGCACATCTTAATTTTTTCTTTGTTCGTGAACTGTGACAGTTTCTTGCACCATATTGTGGATTTATCTTAATCTCTGACAGTAGTGCTCCCCTTTTACCAAGCAGTTCTTGTGCAAATATTTCACCGATTTAACCTGCATACAACCTTTCAGCAAGATCTCATTTAAATGAGAAGAGAGGAGAATTGATTTCACGGTGAGATGCAGCAGAGGGGTAAAAACAAGAGGCCACTGTGTGAAGTCATTGTGCCCTTTCTGTCTGGGAAGCAGTCCTGCAACATTTGGTTTTGACAATGGAAAACTGATTTTGGGCAAATTTCAGGCAAAGACACGTTTCTGTGGCTGTATTAAAATATGTGAATGCATGAATGGGTAGGACGTACTTGGTTTCCAGTCGTACTCAGGCCATCCACGAATATCATTGTTATTGTTGTTCTCTGCCTCCAGCCATTGGATGAGAGGCTCAAAATACTCCATGAGTGCCTGGGCACTCATTTTGGGCTGGCCTGTGATTAGGGCCATGGCTTCAGGCCAAGGCTTGCTGAAACCAAGCTTCATCACATCGCTGCAAGTAACAAGTCAAAGCTGAACTCAGAAGATGAGGAAGGGTAGTAAGAGTATGCTTTGGTATCAGATACATTAACACAGTTAGAATTATAATTATGTGCACACTAACCCCAGCAGCTTCCCAGCTTCCTGAGATTTGTAGATATCGCAAGTGTGCAGAGGCCCAACATGATTTGCAGCAGTACACAGAGCTTTATGGAACTGAAACTGAATGATAAAGCTCACAAAGTACCTAAAAATATAAAGTTTTATTAGGACTGAGCATCACTGCAAAGTAGTGCACACGAAGACATACTGTTAAACCACTACTTGTAACAGTGACTGCTTTTAGCCTTGTAATTACAGGTAAGAGAACAATCTTATATGCAAGTTTCAAAAACATCCATCTAATCTATGCAAAGACAATTGGAGTGCGTCACTTAAACTGCCTGATATGTTTAGCAGAGTATTGAAATATCACCTGACATATGGCACGTTCGCAGGGATGTGGAACTTTGCACCTGGATCAAAGTCATCCTCAGTGCGGATTACAGGTGGACACAGTCCCTGGTACTTCATTCTGCAACACAAATAATCTAATAGTTAAGTAAATCATTTATTACACAACTTCCCGTTCATTATGTTTACCACTGGACACTGTTGTACTTCACCTGAGGTTCCACCATTCTTTATTATACTCAGTCGGTGGGATACGCCCATCAAAAACCTTCCACCTCCATTGGTCCATCAGGTAGCCAAAAGGTAGGAAAGCGATTTTATCGAGTGCCATGCTCATCAGAAAGTTGATTTCGCTCTCTGCATGAGTGACAGATGTGCCAAAATCCAAGTGAAAGCTTTCTCGCAGCACCAAATCTTTTAACAGAGCTTCACAATACTACTTATTACTCACCATGGTTGCTTTCAACTTTGTCCAAAAGGCCAATGCTCTGCAAATGTTTGGGAGTGGACACAGACAGGGCAAGGACATCACCGATGGCCTCGTGAAACCCGGGGTTAGCTCCGTCTCTGAAGGACACAGGCTGGTCTTTGTACTGCAGGAAGTACTGTACATGGCCCATCTCGTGGTGCACGGTGACCAGGTCATCCATTGTCACAACAGTGCACTGTTTTATCCTGGAGACACAAATCCACAACTACTATAGCCTTCTTCAGGTGAGGCACAAAACTAAATATTGGTTTCTCATAATAAAATAATGCTCGAGCAGTTGTCAACGGTCTTCTAAAAAGGTTAATAGCCAAGGTCCCTAGACCAGAGGGCTGCGCAAAATGTTGGATTTTCCCTTAACCAGGTAAATTCGCGGTTAAACCGGTTTCCTGTACAACGAAACCGGTGAACTTCTTACTGGGGCCAATCACAATGGTAACTTACACTAAACAGCTAACCTTGCTGCGGCAACAGTGTTGCTTTTGGCCTGAATGATGCATTTACATTCTTCATATTTCAACAATAATTGTCTGCTCCTCCATGGTGAAGTATGCTTCTCTGCAGGGTTTCTTCACGTCTGCGATTGGTCCGATGCTGTAAACTCCACCCCTTTTCATGAGAGTGTGAACTGATCTTGAATGTCTGGGTAAGTCAACCCAGAAATATCCGGAGAATTTTAATCATGCTTCATCATACAGGCCTCAGGACTGGTTAACAATAAATATCCCACAAATGCCTTAGTATTTTAAATAAAGCAAGGACGGGCTCTCTTACTCAGCTGGATTAATTTTAACCTATAACTCAGCATAATTTTAAGAATGTATGATTAAATTATGATCTTGTTGATCTAAGATTTTATATAGAATCTTTTAAATGCAAGGCTAGCAGAGATCCAATGAAAAAAACAATGAGGCTCAACCTGAAGTCTTTTCGGTTGTAGAAGTCCCATGCAGAAGCGTGGCACACAACCTGTCGTCCGTCAGATGGCTTCTCTAGCATAGATTTATCCCAGAATTCTTGTGGCATTGGCAGAAGACCCAGAGAGGTGAAGAATCTGTCAGATTCCTGAAACATCATGGTGGCGTTCCACCCCTACAACAATAAAAACAAAAACAAAATTAACCAATTAATTTGTATCTGTGAACATTGACAGTTTTGCCAGGAATTACACATTTAATATTTGGAAGAATCAACTGCTTGAAAAGGAAAAAACATGGTAACACAGTGTGAACAATTTGTGTTCTCATGTATGCTGGGGTCATTTTGAACCATTTGATGCATCCATTTACCTTAGCTACCATAGCCGGTGTGGCATCAACTTGCGTGGCATGTGGATAGGGTATGACCAAATCCATTATGCCGGACCACGTCTGTGCCCACATGTTACCTAAAAGGACAGAGGACAACAATAACATTTCATATTTCTAACTCTAAGAAGATGGGGAGCATGTCATCCTCTGCTGTGCCAGTGTTTAACCAAGTGTGATTTGTGACAGAGTCAGGCCAATCCCTGACAGTATGGAACTGTCACATGCAATTTCACACTTGATGCCTCTGAAAGAAAATTAAATCTTGCCTAAATCCAAATGCATCAGCAGCCAACAATTTAATACCACTGGGGTATGCTCTTGTATAAAAGGAGTGCGTTGCCTATAGTGTTAAAATACTTGGGATTCCATAGTGAATTTCTAGCTGGCAGTGACTTTCTTTTCCTTGAGACCTTAATCTAAACTCTGACATGCCCAATATAATCTAAAGATGAGGCCAGCATATAGTCATAAAAAAGTGGATTCTTGTGCACGTACAACTTACTCAAAGTTCATACTTACCCAGCAAATGAGCAGGAATGGGTCCTTTTAGATTGATGTACTTAGGGCCATATTTTTTGTACAGAGCCCTTCGAACATATGCATGTACGTTCACATAAAGCGGCTCCAACTCCTTCCACAGTGTCTCCAGATCTTCCTCAAAGGTTGGGGTTTCATACAGGGACCTCCAGAAAGCCCCATTATCGGCATGGCCTACAGACAGTAACAACGACAAATACAGTTTTTAGTGTATATTAGCACTGATAGCTTATGGTTTAGGCTCCAGTTCCTGATCAGGTCATGGATTCACCCGAAGGTGTGGGAACCACTTAACAAGCTTGGTTTTTCAAATAGAAATACTATGTTTGCTCGCTGTGCTTTATGTGAATATTATTGCCTGACGTGCCAGAAAAACAAAGCTTAGTGTGAAAAAGCCTCTGCCTGGAGAGTATTTGAACAGCTAGCTTGTTTAAGCACAACAACTGGAAAAAGGAATACAGCTGTTTTGCTATGCTTAACATGGATGATAACATGTTTCCCAACATGGGAAATTTGTGACAATATACAGAATATCATCTCTGGTGAAATGGCTGATTGTTTTGGAGATCATTCTTTATACCCTTTAAAAAGAAAAAGAAAAATGCTACTAATTCCTTCTGAGTTTCCAGCTGTTTCCAGTTCTGTGGGCTAAGCTAAGCTAAGCATTTGCAGCACACAAAAAACATTAATGATCCAGATTTGTTCATCTAAGTGAAACATTCATACAACAGTTGAAGGGTATGGGTACTAATGCAACATTAGTCAAGTCTTTTCTCGAGATATGCGATGAAAGAATGCTCATGTGATTTTTAACATCTGGCTAGCTGTTTTTATTACCTCAATGTTCCTGCCTGTGGTGTGGTGATTAACCTGTGCTTCAAATAAAAATTGGTACACTGTCCACAGCTGAAATGTTGATTAAAGAAAAGTTAAGTAATTGAGAATAAAATTTCCTGTCAAGTTTTTTTAGGGGGGGGGGGGGGGGGGGGCTCCCAGGGATGTGGTCTTTTTCCTCTGCTTCTTTTGATACAGGGAGGAAAGTCAGTCTTTAAACACCCTGCCCTTTTTCAAGT
>JBAMHW010000024.1:16539693-16563350 GCA_037177495.1 Rhadinocentrus ornatus | reverse complement strand
AGAAACCTGACTAATCTAGAGGAGATCTGTGTGGAGGAGTGGGCCAAAATCCCTCCTGCAGTGTGTGCAAACCTGGTGAAAAACTACAGCAAACGTTTGACCTCTGTAATTGCAAACAAAGGCTAATGTAACAAATATAAACATTGATTTTCTCAGGTGTTCAAATACTCATTTGCAGCTGTGTCATACATATAAATTGTTGGGAAAAAAAATCATACCTTGCGATTTCAGGATTTTTTTGTATTTTTATTTTATTTATTTAATTTTTTTTTTAAGATTGTCTCTAACAGTGGACATGGACCTACGATGAAAATTTCAGACCCCTCCAAGTTTTTAAGTGGGAGAACTTGCAAAATGGCAGGGTGTTTAAATACTTACTTTCATCACTGTATATAGCTCCCAGGGAAGGTATGCTCTCACGTGCTGGAAAACGTGCTTCACAGTTTATATTGTAATTTGTGTCCAAAATATATTTGTACAATTCAACAGTACACCCCATGGAAGAGAGGGGTGCAGTGGAGTGGTTAGTTCCATCACTACTCTTTCCCTAATACTGACGGCCAGAGATGTAAAGACAGTTTTACTTGGCAAAGGAGTTGTTTTCCTGTGCCATTTTGACAACTTTTTACATTTTCCAACAAGAGAGACTGGTAGAGATTCTGAATATGGTTAAAAGAAATTAGATCTTGATGTCATACCATTGAGCACAGCAGCTTTGTTGGCCAGTTCAACATATCTTTTATAATCCTGACGAAGTACTTTGCCGGCAGCATCTCTCCACCCTTTCCAAGCGAACAAGAGTTCATCATAATCCCTGGACTCTGCCATGATCTTTTGGAGATCTGAAAAACACCACACATTTTCTTATTAGAAACTACAGCTAGTTTACTATATCAGCCAGAAGACTATTCACATATTTGCTTTACTTATGACACAACAAAGGGCAATTTGTTGCAGCTTATGCCCATAATCACTACATATGAAAGCTACCCATATCAGTTGCCAAGAAATTTCCCTTACCTTCTACTGCTTATTTTCTGCTCATATGCTCCATTTACTTTTCAATTTAATTAAATATTTACATTTTATAGTACAGTTGACAAATATTCCTTTGCATTACCTGGATCCAGCGGATGGCATTTTTTATTATCTCTGCAAACTTCCGCCACACTGTATTTTGTCTCCATGTTGGACAAAAGAGTGTTATACTGCAATGATAAGATAAAACTTTAGATTCCACAAATGGTAATAATCATCTTGTGATAGGAGATAAATTTACTGGATATCCATCATCGTTTTATTATTAAAGAAAATAGATTTTTCCTTTACAAACAGCTGTTTTTGTTTTTTGTTTGTTTTTTTAAACTACTATATTTATTGATGACGATAGAGAGATCTCAGCAAAACTGAAAGCTTGATATTGCTGTGACATTCATTTCCAAGAGCAGTCTATGAAATCCTTTGTATAGAAAGAACAAACATAGTCAAAGCATGTTTTCTGCTTCTTCAGGCATCTGTATTTTCCTTTAACTGGGAAACACTTGTATGTTGTTTTGGGCATTAATATAAAGAAAAAAAAATATTTGAAAGGTTTTCATACACACCTCTTCCAGTTCTGCTGAGGGGAGTGCGGCCCTCTCAATGTCACTGAGTTTTTTGATAATACGTTTTACTGAGCTGTCCTGGAAGTCAGTGGTGTCATATTGACGAGCTTGCAGTCCATACTTCAGGGTGTGCGCTGACATCTCCAGGTTCTTCTCAAGCTGGAAAACAATAATGGATAGGTTTGATCATCACACAAAAATAAATAAACAAACATGTGTTAGATGTATCAATAGCTAGCTAAAAGACATTTAAACATGTATGGTACACCATCATTTAACAGAGTAAGGTATGCATGAATGGTTTGGTTACAGATTTATTGATTCATTGATAAACATGTTTTGTTTTAGACTATGCATAAAATTAAGCAAGCTGGTATTGTATAAGCTATGAACAATTCAAAAGATCTTCAGGAAATCTCAGATCTCACCATGGCCTGCTTATTAGCTTCATTGATGTCTGTGTTGTACTTCCAGGATGCCTCAGTGTATGCATTCCACACCACTTCAGCTGTGCTGTTGTATTCTTCCAGAAGTGTCTTGGCATCAAGCTCATCTGTATTCTTGTCTAAACAAACAAAAAATAAATAAATAAATTCTGTAACAGTTTGAACAAAGCTTGTGAACTGTAAAGAGCATGCAGTTATGTCTGAAAATGCTAGCACTTTAAGAAGAATATGGTGCATAAATCACCTTGTTTAAATATAAGTTTTTGTGCCATGCATTTTGTAGACATTTACTTAAAATGGAATGGAGCACCATTTTCATTATACAATACATTCTTTGTTATCATCCCGACTTTAATTTTCAGAGGAACTTCTTACGTTTACAGTCCTGTCTTACCAATATCCTCAGGGTATCCCTCAGGGATGGGTGGGACCCAGTTAAAGTCAGGCCATCCCAAAGTCTCATTCGTATTTTGCTTTTCCAGCCACTTAATTACAGGTTCAAAGTATTTCATTAGTGAACTGGCATCCATCTTATTTGTGCCTATAGCCTCATGAAGGACCTCAGGCCATGGTTTGGAAGAGCCAGCCCTAAGGACTTTCCTGGAGAGAAAAGATAAAATTACATACGTTTTACATAGCACATTTTTAAATCTGTGTACAGAACAATTGTTACCAAAAATCAATTCACATACTCTAGAATAGCTCCTGCTGGTAAAGAGCGGTAGATGTCACATGTGTGCAGAGGGCCAACATGACCGGCTGCTCGGCACAATTCCTCATGAAACTGGAACTGTAGGATGAAGCTGACAAAATACCTGCAGAACAAACAAAACTGGTAAACCAACAGGATATAAAGGAATGGATAGAAAATAGGCTAAGCTGCCAGTACACAGAGTGTTTGTTACAGTAAGTGTCTTATGTTATACCTCCCAGCACAAACAAGCTGGGAGTCACTCATAACAGCCTTGGCCTCTGCAATTCTTGCATTTGCACGCTCATCACTTGATTCACATAGTTACCCTTATATGCATAATCCAAACAAATTATATCTTCCTTTAAAAATCTAAAATTTCCAGCTATTGTGTTTTCGGTTTTAATGGTGTCCCAGCACATAATTAGTCAGGAAGTCTGGAAAGCTAAACATGCCAGCCTAATGCAACACAAGGCTACCTTATGTATGGTGTGTTTCCAGGGATGTGATATTTTGCCCCAGGATCAAAGTGCTCCTCTGTACGCTTGGTGGGTGGACAAATTCCTTGATATTTTGTTCTGTGAAGAGAAAAAGAAAAAGAAATCAAGATTCTGGCAGGAATAAAATCATACACAAGTTCTGAAAATGTTTTTTTAAATGGTTATTAAATATATCCATTTAGAGCCAGCTGAGCATTTCCCACCTTAGGGCCCACCACTCAGCATTGTACCGCTCTGGAGGAGTGCGACCACTGAACACACTCCATCTCCAGAGGTCAATGAGGTAGCCGAAGGGAAGAAAGGCTATCTTCTCCAGAGCCATTTTCAGCAGGAAGTTGAGGTCAGTTTCTAGAGAAACAAAACATGGGATTAATTATCTTTACATAAAAAAATAAAAAATTTAAAATTATTTTTGAATTCATCCCAGTTGTCCGATGTCAGTTCATCCACATCTTTGTAGGAGAGCACCGAGTCATCATTACCAGCATCAGAGGTCAGAGACTCCAGCAGATTAATGGTGTGCAGATGCTTTGGTGTTGAAACAGAAAGAGACATGACATCGCCAACAGCTTCATGAAAACCAGGGTTGGCTCCGCGTCGGAAGCCCACAGGCTGGTCCTTGTACTGCAGGTAATACTGGATGTGGCCCATCTCATGGTGAACAGTGAAGAGCTGTTCCATCGTCACTGTGGTGCACTGCTTTATCCTAAAGATGATTAAATACATGTTTAGTCTCCAGATTTTATCAGCAATACCTATAGCTAATATCTACATATTATTCCAACTTGATGTGCATGTATGATCCTAAGTCAACATTTTACCTGAAGTCTTTGCGGTTGTAAAAGTCCCATGCAGAAGCATGGCAGACAACCTCTCGATCATCAGGCTTAACAAGCATTGATTCTTCCCAGAATTCCATGGGCATCTCCTTTAACCCTAGAGAAGTGAAGAACTCCTCAGCCACACGAAACATATGTGTAGCATTGTAGCCCTGTGAAGAGGGAACAATGCCATTTGTCAAAAGTAATCTAAAGAAAAAAAGTCACTACAGTCAAGCCCTTCATACTCACTTGTTCGACCATTTTGTCCGTCACATCCAGGTTGGGTTTGTCAGGATATGGGATCATCATATCATAAATGTTGTTCCAGGTCTGGGCCCACATATTCCCTGAAGGGGGAAGTTTGTTTTTTAAAAAAGAAAAGAACAAATAACAGAAAATACATTGCAGCACAGCAAATGTCTTTTTCACACATGCAAATGTGGCTCTCATTTGCAGATATTGCATGCATCTTACCCAACAGGTGGGCCGGGATTGGTCCTTTCAGGTTGATGTACTTGGGACCGTACCGGTTGTAAAGCTGGCGACGCACAAAGGCATGCAAGTTCAGGTAGAGCGGTTCAATGGTTCTGAAGAGTTTATCTATGTCCTCCTCAAAGGTTTCAATCTCATACCAAGATCGCCAATCAGCTCCAGTGTCTGCAAATCCTGAATATCAAAAATTCAACAGTGTGCTAATCAGTCATTTTTTCTTTTTTTCTTTTTTTTTCCTCCTCTTTTTCACAAAATGCTAATTATTACTTTATGATGTTTTAAATGTTGTGCTCTCTGGCAAAGGGAATTACTCACCATCAGCTTGAGAGGCTTTGTTACTGAGCTCCACAAACCTAGGATAGTGCTTTCGGAGAGGCACACCCGATACATTGTGCCAGCCCTCCCAGGCAAACAGCAGTTTCTTATAGCTCCTAGAGTTGGCCATGATATCTGTGAGCTCTTCAAAAAGATGAAAATTTCCACAGCCAGTCATAACAAAGCATTCACTAGTCTATTAATTAAAAAACAAACTGAAATAATCACAATGAACTGGTGTTTACATGACTTTCTGCACCTCACTGGGAACAATGACTCTTTATGAGATGTTGGCTTAAGAGTTATAACAGCTCTTTGATATTATTTAAAACTTAAACATCTCTTCAAAATGGGAAATAAAGATGAAGGATAAAATATAAAAAGTTAGTTAAAATAAAAAGGATTGCAAAATATAAAAACCATGTATTTGAGATGGGAGGTGCCACATCTTTTGTGTATAAACAGTTCCACAGTGAATTGTTTTTATAATGGAGAAACAAATAATGTGGTAGCTGCATCAACATTAATGAGCCCACTCTACTTTACGAGCTATTCTTTCTAGTTAAAAGGAAATTGTTTTGGCTCCGTCACATCGTCTGTGCCGGTAAGTGTTTCTTACAACTGCATTAGGGCAATTGTGACTGACAAAACACAGAAGACCATTGTTCACAATAAATGCTTATAGCATTCAAAGCCACTAACTTTCCATTATTCTATAGCTTTTCACTCAACTTGCTCGCTCATATCCATTAACCGCCCTCTTGAACCCTCTGAGGTAATTCTGCCCATCCTGTTACTTTCAGGAACAGATAACATCTAAACCACTTACTGATGTTATTCTCACAAGTCTTCCCCTGCACAAAACTTTTCCCTATTCTTCAACACTGCCATGCTACTCCGAAATAGCTGTTTACTTACCAGGCTCGAGGCTCCAGCTTACATTTGGCTGTGGGTACACCTTAGCTGTTGAGTAAATACTGTCCATGGTGCTCAGAATGGTGTTATACTAAAATCGTGAAAAATAATAATGTATTAATTTTTCTCTTAAGGTTACATGGAAACCTAAAATTGACAGAACATGAAAAACCTCTTCTCTCTCAACCGGTGGAAGGTTGGCAGCCCCCAGTGACATGACCTTTTCCATCAGCTTCTTGTCTTTGGGGTCAGCAAGAGAGTTGAGGACCTCTTTAGAGAAGGTCTTCTTGGCCTTCATGCCCCATGCTTCAGAGAAGGCTTGTTCTTCAAGAGTTGCAATTACCTAAAAAGGTGCAGGAGATAATGATATTGGCATTTCTAGAAGCACTGCGCTGAAGCCAAAACAGGATGAGTAGCTGGAAAATACACCGTAAAAACTAATATCTACTTCCATTCATCGTGTACAGAGCAGATCAATGCTTACTATCACCAGGTGCAAATGTACTGTGAAGGATATTATTCCTTTGTCAGTTGTTCACAGTCTGCCCTTTAGATTAAATCAAATGACATGCTTCTCATCCATGCGTATGAATGATGCTCTGCAGAAGAATGCTTGGCCTCCCCCATTTTAGATGGTTTGTGGCCCTTTGAAGAGGGACCGATATCCTTGCATAAAATAAAAATGCAAAAAAATTTACGTATTTAATGCTTAGGATCTTCATTTTGCAGAATTCTCACCACAGAGAGTTGATTTACGGAATTGTCGCTGTCGGTGTTGAAGTTAATATATTGTGCAGTGAAGAATGTACAATTTGATAAGCACAAACTAAATAAACAGAAAATATGCAAGAAAAAAAAAAGTCAAAATACCAATATGTGAAAGAATATGCAAATAATGATATGGATGCAGTGCAAAGATAAACATTCTTGGTGTCTGGATTGGAACAATCAATAAATTCCTCCGCATTTACTAAAAGCACCATTTCCAACTGAAAATGTACAGGTTATAAAGTCACATTTCAAAAGGTAGAAAAGTTTTAAATTATTTAAGTGGTTTTATTTTTATTTTTTTTTATCACTACGCAATCTGGTATTTTAATAGTAGTTGATATAAAATAAAATAAAAAACACACCTATGTATGGATTATAGTGGCCTTCAATACAAGCAGCTATGCCCTTTGAACTTGACCCCCTGGCTTGTCATCTCAAGAAAAATAAAATGCACATAAATAAATCCTTGTTCTCCAACCTTTCATTTCAGCATTTTTATTGAGCCCTTATAAACTGAATTTGTGGGCTCTTCTTGATATTGTGTGTTGCTTGACAGCTCTTTCAACACATCAGTCCTGTGGGATCAATAAAGTACCCTATTGAGGAAGGACAGGAATAATATTTCTTAGAAAACCCTTTATCACTATTGTGCACATGCTCAGCTGTGGGCCCACTGAATTTCCAGAACTCCTCTTTATTGGCACTCTAAAAAAGGTCATGGACATTGGTGTTCTTAGTATATAATAACAGTGCTGGAAAAATGAACAGAGTAAAGACTAGAGCACTAGATAGGACATTCATTCACATTCTACTGCAGAGTTAATTTGTGCTTTATTCACCGCCAACATTTTGTGTTTTCCCCCTCAAAGCATCATGGTTTTGCAGCTCCTTGGGTCATGCACAAAAGCAGCAGCATATAGCTGTACAATAAGCAGACAGTGATGGAAAATTCCAATTTCTGCTCACACAGATTGACATTACCCCATGAGCAATGCGTTGTTGGTCACAGGTCAGCATTTGCTAAACACACATCCTGACAAAGCGGTCAGAACAGTGACTTCTTTCCACTGTTTTGTGTGGAAGTGTCTTATCTGCTTCTCTCACAGCAGTCACTAAAATCACAAAGTACAGGAGAAGAGAGAAAACAAAGACATGTTACAGTATTAAGACTGACCTTTGCACTCTTCCTTTCAGTCACTGTTTCCAGCCTGCCTACACCCATCCATCTAGAAAGATAATTACATTCTCCAAGAAGCACAAGGATAAGGGCAACAAGCTTTTGCAGATTCCCCCTCTCACCATCTCTCTACAGTGGTGTAAATTTCTGATTTCTTTTTTAATCACACCTAAACGTTTCAGATAAAACAAATTTAAATATTAGTCAAAGACAAGTAAACAAAATGCAGTTTTGTTTTTTTTTTGTTTTTTTTTTAAAAAAAAAAAGGTTTTTATTATCAAATGGAGGGAAAAAAATTTAACCTACATGGCCCTGTGTGAAAAAGTGATTGCCCCCACTGTAAAAACATAACTGGTTTATCACACCTGCATTCAATTTGTCTAGCCACACCTAGGCCTGATTACTGCCCCACCTGTTCCCAATCCAGTACTAATTTAGGTACTAAGGACTGATAGGTCAGAAGGGGAAGTTAGCATCAACTCCTCCCTGAGAAATTGTGTACCAAGACCCAATTATGAATGAGAGAGCAACTGACCTAAGGGACATGATCATGGCTAAGATGAGAGCCTGTCAACCCCGACACAAACTGACAAGAATGAGTGAAGTACCACCAGAAAGTCTTCTAGCTGATGTGAATGCAGCAATAAGGACAATCCCGACTGCAACCATCACTGAAACCAATGAGTTGATAAGCAGTACAGCAAGAGTGATCCTGGAGATGCTTGGCCAACATAACAGCAATATGAAGGGCAAAAAGGAGGCACCATGGAGGAGGAGGTTGAAAGCCCAAATCAAGGCAACTCAGAGGGAAGTTAGTCAACTGTACCAAGAGGTACAGCCATATGTCCATAGTTGAGGCTCTGGAAACTGCCAAAGACTCCAAGCATTGACTACACGACTGAGGAGATGCACAAAAGAAACAAAGGCCAGGAAAATAAACCGGCTGTTCTCCACTAACCCAGCTATACTGTACTCCCAGTGGCAGGGTAATACCACAGCTGGAGTTATACTCAAGCAGCATCAGGTTGGGTCTGTGTAGTCAACGCAGATAACATGTGCGTATATACACTCAAGCGTAGGGCAATAGCATCACGTTACGGTTTCTTTTCTGGCTCTGCAGGTGGCAGTAGGGCTGGTAAATCCACAGGGCAGAGTTTCTTTAATGGTTCACTTCAGTTCCGGCAATTATTTCTTGTTTAAGAACAATGGCAGTCGACATGGTCCAGTGTTTGAGAAATCGTGGAAGCAGACGAAGAAATTATCCATCTGTTGAACATTTTACAGCGCAAACAAATGAGATGTCGTTCAGCAAGAAAAAAGTACAAATACCTTGGCATACCACAAGCAAAAGGCAGCCACAAGGAAAGCTTCCACTGCCAAATATATGCAAGAGCAAAATCTGGGCAATTAACAGCTATGCACTGCCAGTGATCAGGTACCCTGCTGGGATAATGAGCTGGCCAACGAGGAACTTAGATCACAGATGTTAAAATGCAGAAGCTGTTCACCATGCGTGGATGGTTCCACCCCAAATCCAGTGTCCAGAGGCTATACACTAAACGTAAAAAGAAGGTCAAGGACCAGTGAGCATCAGGGCCACTATCCAAGCTGAAACATCCAAGGTTCATAAATACATCAGGAAGATAGCCCCAAGGGATGAATCACTGAGGAACCTGGAGAAGAATAAAATGGAGGAACTATCATGCGAGAACAAGCAATCGACATATTGCTGAGGTAGCGGATATGAACAAGTCCTACCAATGGCTAGAGAGAGCTGGATTAAAGGACAACACGGAGGGCCTAATCATGGCAGCACAGGGGAAAGCCTTGAGTATCAGGGCAATCGAGGCCCATATTTACCACACCAGGCAGGAATCCAGGTGCAGGCTGTGCAAAGAGACCCTGACAATCCAGCACCTCACAGCAGGGTGCAAGATATTGGCAGCGAAAGACTACATGGTACACCATAACCAAGTAGCCGGCATAGTGTACAGAAACATCTGTGCAGAATATGGACTGGAGACCCCTAGGTCACAATTGGAAACACCTTTCAAGGGGGTAATAAAAATAAAATAAATTCTGTCACATACATACACACACACACACACACACATATACATACATACATACAAAAAGAGCGAGTGTGAGTCTTGTTGTCTATACTGTTGAAGAGTGCACAAAATATTCTGCAGCTTGACCCCATTGAAGGCAAGCCACAAGTACACCTGCACAGTGTGAGAAGAGGATTCAGTGTTCAAAGCCTTGCTAGTGTACTGACAGTTTGTTGCAACAGCTGTGCAAGCACTAACTAAGACAAAAAAGGAAAAAAATTAAGTTTTCATCTCAGTGTTTTAATTCTGCTGTTGCTGTCACCACATCGGCAAGTACTTTTCCTGCTTTATTGCTGGCATCTTCTCCCTTGTCTTCGGTTAATGCAAATCTCACTTTTGGGGTGATTAAACTATAAAAGCTTTTGTTATGATTACTTTGGCCTTATAGTTAAGTCTCTGCAAAAGCACACTTTATTATTCAAAAAGATGCCTTTTGCTGCCAACAAATTAAAGTGGACTATAAGGGCCATTTGTGAACATGAAACAGCAATCTATGCAGCACTGCTTCCATGAGGAAAATTTCCCCCTTCAAGCAGATCATCAAATACAGCTAAACAAATAAAGCCAGCATAGGAGTATTCAAGAGAGCATTCATTACAAAATAAATAAATAAATACTGTTGTCTACACCACAGGCTCTCATAACTGACTTTATATCTAATAACATCCAAGCAGAGTTGGCTGCATTAGGAGGAAACTGAGCATACAATTCTGGAGAGAGATGAATAATCGTCATCTCCAAGTCAAGCAGAGTTAAGCTCCACAGAAACCTTTGACCATGCATCCATGTGGTGACGAGATGCCAGCACTGGCAAGACTCCTCCAAGCTGGAATCAACAGGTTTGGCACACAAGTAAAATGAGCCCAAGAACCTATTCTTACCTGAAGCTTAGAGTTATGCTCTGTCAAGTTGGTGTTGTAGTTCCAACTGGCAGAGACACTGAGAAAAAGCACCTCTTCGGCAGTGCTGTTGTAGTTCTCCAGGAACCTCTCTGCATCAGCGGTGGTGTTTGTGTATTCCCCTGGCAGCCAGCTGTCTCGCAGAGCTTCAGAGAGCCCAAGGACTGGCAGAAGCAGCAGTAGTACGGATAGTAACCTGTTCGTGCCAGCACCCATTGCTAGTGCCCTTTCAAAAATAATAATAATAATAATAATAACAAATAAAAAAAGGTACAAAGGCTAAAAATATCCTTGGGTCAGTAAAGTTAATATACACCGTCTCTCCCTGAAGCTGCTGTTTCATCTGATTCTTCAGCCTGTCTAGTAAAAACAAAAACGCACAGGAGCCAAGGCGAGCTTCTTTTTAAGTGCCAGTTTAACCCAGCCCACACTTTTCTGCAGCCCTCCCTCTCGCCACTTCACAGCTGACCACATTTCCCCAGAAGCTCACCGAGAAGGAGAGAGGTGGAGCATTGACTGGCGCGTCTGCAGCGCCAGGTGAGTTTGATCAGCGCAGCTGCATGTTGCATTTTGCTGATTAACTTCCCCGTTCACGTGCTGCAGTGCAAAAAGACGGGATCGCTTGTCGCGTGCATTCAACATTATTCTGTGCAGCGTCCAAAGTCGGGTGCGTATCTGCTACTCGTGCACAAATGTAAAGCAGCGCGCGGTGTTCCAGTCATTGTGCAATGCAGTGGGTGAAAAGTAAACACACCTCCAACTAGCATACGCAAAGTGTATATAGACTAGAGGCTCCTCAATAGGAACCAGTGTTGCGTCTGAGAGGGACTCTACATATTTTACTTAGTTCCCTCATTTAGCTTGGAGACAACAAGAGGAGGGGGGTTTAGGGGGTACACAAGAGGAGGGTGACAGGACTACAGCCAGAGGATTGAAAAGGCTTGCAAAAAAAAAAAAAAGTGCTATAAGGGGCTCACAGTGCATTTCCTCTCCCCCACCAGAAATTCCTAGGCTCCCATTAGTGATCAACGAACACAGGCTGTCACTGAGAGTGTACACTGCTGTAAGACAGTAGCAACCTTTTCAGTCTGGTGTTTGGCATCTGAAAGTGTCTGCAAAATGCAGAAAGCCATATTTCACTGCTCAACTATTATTTTTTGTGTTCCTAAGATAAGCACAGTGGCAATTTTTTCACTAAGCTGTTTTTTCCTGAAATAAGAAGCAAGGGTCTTGTCTCTTGCCATAATTACTATTTAAACTAAACAAGACACATTCACTGAGCTGCTTTTGATCTCAAATTAAGCCATTATCTCATTCTGCTGGAATCCTTTGGGAGAGCGGTTTGCATGGTTTTATATTACACAAAGCATAATTTGAGACAGAGAAATGTTCATTTATTTCTCTGTACATAATGACTCAAGCTCATAGCACACATGTCATTTTTGTCTGCCTTAACATACATCACTTTATTTTTAATATAGGATGGAGACAGTAGAAACAATTAAGGAATTATTGTTACTCTCATCAGAGAGTTTACAGTGTGTGAGGAAACTACCTTATTTGAATAAAAGGAAATTTTTATGATAACAGGTCCAAGAGCAAACATGCATCAACACTAATTTGAAACCTTATTTTAGACATCTAAGAGGTAGCCACTCTCACTTTAGTCTTATTTGGCATATTGCAGATTCCTGGGGGACCTTTCAGCCTGTAGCTGTACCCACTTCATTCATTGTGCTGTTCTGTTTTTATATTTCTTGGAAATTTGCAGCTTTAGGAAACAGTGTTTACTTTGGCTGTGATCAAAGACAATAAAGGGAACAACAGATCTGGATGACATGTGACTGATTGACTTGATTAATTTATCTGATTCAGTTACTTACACCCTACAGAGCTGCAGAGTCTGTGTAGCCATGTGACTTTTTCTCTACTGTATTGCATCAGCAGGTGCATCACTGCAAAAGAAATATGTCAGAATAGCAGAGCAGAAACAAAATAGTGATCTTGTAAACTTGTCACATTGACCCTGTGATCTCCTTTTTGTTTTATGAAGCCATGTTCAGACATTATTGTATGTCTGTTTTTGTTGGTACGGACCAGCTGATCATTCACCTGACTGGTTACTCAGTTACACTTTAAAAAAGAAGTCGGACATTAAACATTACAAGTCCTCTAAGAAAATATGTCTGGCTCCTTTTACTTGACAATCTCTAGAAATATTTTTATTTAAAAATGAGAATGGATATTAGGTTGTCCCAACATTAAGCTATTCTGATGGAAGCCTTTTAAATATAGTTGGTTGCTTATCGTCCTTGATGACAGTTACTGATATGGATGCTTCAGAATTAGCCTTGACTGTCACACCATAAATGACTAGATATGGTTTATTATGTCTCATTGATCCTTATTGGGCTCTAAATTAAAAAGTCACGTGTAATGGCAGTCTTTGATGACAGAATTAGATGCATAAAGTCTTCCCCTTTGAAACAGATAAAAATTAAACCTTACATGGGTAACAGTTTACTAAATAAAAACAATTGCTCATGATTTAGCTTGGAACCTGATTTCACTGAAGCGGCGTTAGCTGTGGAAATAAGTGACTTGCATTGTGGAAACCTCTAATTGAGAGTCAACTCTGTTAGATCAGAAGTGAGATTTAGTCTGAGCTGAGCAGGCTCTGTCTGGTCAAGGCAGGAGTTGTCGTCATCACACACAGTGGCAACGTGAGATTTGGTGTCATGATTTAAGCTTTGAATCATTGGAAAATCACATCATTCCCTCCTGCTGATGAGTTCTGACTCAAACAGGCCACCTGAAGTTCACTTATAAATCTAAAGTGCCATATAGAACATATCAGAAGAGATACTAAACAATAACTCTTAATGCAATTGTCACACTTGCGGTGATGTCTGTGGAAACGTGTTTCAGATGTCCAAGGTCTGGAAGGAGGCAGCTGGCTAATTATTGACAGACGGCATCCTGACTGAGCAGATAGAAAGCTGCACCCTATGATGACCTGATCAGCAGGTGGTTAGTTTCTGAGCTGACAGACATTTTACACCCACATGTGGTCGATGATACATAATAGATTGAGAACTTGAAGGTGAAGTCATAAAAAACACATTTTATTTCAACTGCACATGTTCTGTAATTGTAGTCTTCCAGCAGTCACTGGCACTATAACTGAATTTTGCTTTTTCTTTAATGGAAGTTTAAGTACGAAGAGGCTGCAATAGCCCTAACCATCCAATCTCCTCAAACTAGCATCTGTTGCACAATTTGGGAAGTGGATGCTGTAGAAGCTGTACTTGTGCGTAGAGAAAGTTGTGTTATTAGCATAAATGTTACAAGCAGAAATGCAGTCTCTTCACCTACCTACAGTTTGAATTACTTAAACCACATCCAGACATCCACTGTCATTTCTGTGTAATCAATCAAAATCCTAGCATAACAAGCGTTTGAGCAGCATCCAGAAATAGTTTAAGCTAGATAGATACATCCACCTATTTTCTCTATACAGTTTATTCTGTCCTACTGAAAGCGAGAATTACACGATTAACACAATGATAGTCATGACAGTCTTAAAAAACCTGATACACCCAGAAAAATACTAATATGTGCACAGTGGGCGAATGCAAACTTGTCCAGTTAGGCCTGTAGGCTTTGTATTTGGACAGAATCTATTCGTTCCACATGAGGGCCTTTTTCTAGTTTATTGACCATGGCCATCGCCATGCTTTCTCTTTGTTTCCCCTCCAGTGAGTAGCTGCTAGGGATTGGTGTTGCTCGAACTAGCCAGTGGATGTGTAACGGGGAGGCTGTGGACCCAAATGCAACACAATGGTCGGGAGGACTCATTCGGAAAAACAAGCTTCTTTTTTTTTCCTACGGGTAAGGTTAGGTGGCTCGGTCTGCGATGCTGTGGGTACGGGTTGGTATCGAAACCCAGTCTCCTGGTTGCCAGGTAAGCAGATTTTCCTCTGTTCCTTCCTTTCCAACAGGACTGCCTGAGAGATGACAGGACTGGTGAGTGAACAGAAGTTCAGGAGGTGACAACAGGATGATGTGAAATTGTTCAAAGCGGGTGAGACTCACTGCAAATGCCTGTTCTTCCAGACGTGATTTAGGTTGATCCAGAGATTAAACAGGGCTGAGATGAAAAGAAAGGTCAGAAACAGGAAGGGTCGGTACCAGGGAATCAGAGACAACTTCAGACAGATTCAGCACAGGGCTGAGCCGAAAGGCAGTGGTCGGGAGCAGGCAGAGTCGGCAACAGGGAATTAGTCTGGAGATGACTGCTGGAGAGTCAGACATGGGAGCAAAGACAATCTGGCAACTATGGAGCGAAACAGGACAGGTTATATAGGAACACTGATTGGTAATTGGCAGGTGGCACCAGCAGGTGGAAGTAGTTGAGCTAATGAGGGAATGGCAGAGCCAGATAGCTGAAAGCCACGGCTGAGTGTGACAGGATGTGGGGGATTCTTTTAAGGAAGATGCTCATGAGGGACTGTACTTTCTGAAGATGGCTTTTGTAGTTAGAGCTTCATGTGGAATGTCACATTTGTTGTGATCACTGGCCTTGACACCAACCTAACAGAATTAAGACTATTTATAGCTGCATCTGTGTCACTTTTCTTATCTCTGGTTCGAGGGCCTCCATTTTCTCCAGTACTGTGCCCCCGGGTTTTACTGGTTCTTTGGTTGTATTTCTTGTAAAATCTTGCTACAAAGCTCTGTCATCTTCCTCTGTGTCCATTGTGTGCCATTGCCAATTCAGTGTATTTAGTCTGAACAACATCCACTAAACACACTTTGTTTAAACAGGAAGAACATAACTGGTACTCTTCCGCCAGCTCAAAGGAGCCTGCCCTTTATTAGAGTAAGGTTGTTTTTTTTTAAACAGGCTTAGGTATAATCCTCAAGTTCCACAAAAAAGGGTATTACTGCTTCATAGCGAAATAAATTATCAAAAACACCTTATTTGAAAATCATGACCACCAATATCATTTCCAAATCAAGCGGCTAGTTTCACACTTGCTTTGCCCAGTTGTGTAAACAAGACCATAAAACAACAGTGTGCTGTGAAGGCTATCCTGAATGATGTACACGGTGTACTTATATCTAACTACAACTAATCTGTGGTGTGTGAGAGTCCAGTGATTAAACTTTCTTATCATGTGGTGCTGGTGTAGCCGAGACAGTTGTCTTTATTGCTAACACTTCTCACTATTAGGATCTTTCCAGCACTGAAATTCCAGAAGATTGAAAAAAATAATAATTTTGAGCATGAATTAATAACAGAGCTGGAAAAAACACTGTGTGACCTGAAGAAAATAACATGATGTCTCAGGGCAGTTTAATAGCAGTAAGGTAAGTGTAGTCATCATCCACACCTTCTACACGTCATATTATAAAACTCATCTGTTGTCTAGGCACAGTGTGTTGTGTGTCTGAATATACATTAAGCCTACATTACGTTATGCACAACAATTTATTTACAAATAACACTGCAACAGTTAATATGACTCCAGATTGTGCTGAACACAGAGAAGTGAAATGTCTAATAAAGACATAAAGTCATCCAGAAAAATATCCCAGCTGTTAATGACTCTGTAATGTGAGTTACAACATGCTGATAAAAGCCCTTGTTGTTGCTGAGATCTTCAATTGCCCATTATATCTAACCTGACAATCTGTCTCCGGCTACATTTCAAAGGAAAACTGCAGCTCTAGGGAACAATTATGAGATCTTTAAAAGAACATTTGCCAATAACCATCTTGATTTCCTTTTCAGATTAATAAAGTTCAAGATCACATTCAAAGTTTGTCAAGTTGACATTTATTGTACGTCAATCAGAGAATATAATACATGGAACCGTGGAGAGACAAGAGGTTTGTACCAAAGATCTCTGTCTTTATCTGTATTGTGCATAGTTTTTCCAAATAAAAACTCTAACCTCACGATGAGGACAGTAGATCATGAAAGATATTATTCATCCTAATGTGAGTTTTTATCTGATAGTTTAGGTCAGTTGCACCTTCAGTTTAGTCAATACTGTAAATGTGAAGTCCATTATTGTTGAAGGAAGATGAGTGGAAGTTATTGCAGTTTGTATCCTGGAGACCATGAATCTGAAGCAAACTCTAGATCTCAATAGGGAATCGTTAATTGTGAAGATCTGACAAGTATTGGAAAACTTTGAGCTCTGTGACAATTTTTTGTAAAAAAAATATACCCGTAATGAAACCACAAGGTCTATCTGAATACTTTTAAAGTCATAGTATAAGGGAGATTTGTTAAAATGCGTAAAAAACAGTATGTGTTTCTGGTCTAGGATAAATGAAGACTGCACAAAGCTCCTAAAAAAAAAAAACATTTTTAGGATGACTATGCATATCCCTTTGGTATGATGTGCAATGATGCAGCTGTAGCTCTAAATCTTCATCAATTCATAGTATAACATGTAAACATTGTCTTTAAAGTGAGCCAGAACAAAGTGAAAAAGGTTTTAGTATATACAGTTCAGGCAGGGTGTCCTCTGTTGTCGTGTCTTTGGGCAAGACACTTCACCCTCCTTGCCTCCAGTGTTGGCATCATTGGTGGATAAATGTTCGGTGGTGGTCAGAGAGGCCGTAGGCGCGAATTGGCTGCCACATTTCCATCAGTCTGCCCCACAGCAACTGATGCTGCACATGTATCTTACTATCATCAAGTGTAACTGAATAATGGATAGAATGAAAAGCGCTTTGGGTCCCTTGAAAATCTATTTAAATGAAAAAAGCTATTTAAATCTAATCCATTATTATTATTTTGGCAGTTTAACATCATAGTTTCCATGGTCCCCCAAATTAGGGAATATCAGGTTTTAAAAGGTTCATCTAAAAATATGCAGCATTCTCCCCTCTTGCAAATTTAATAAAGTAGAAAAGGGCCATCTTTAATAAAGGTAGCTAAAGAAAATTACTTAAAAGTACCAGAACTAATGATAACTTCCTAAAAAGTGATACATGTTAAATGTGAACACTTTGAGGCCAGAGTATTTATACTATTTACCACAGTTATAAACTTCCACAGAGAAATGTTAACTTTTGTACAGATGTAAACACAACAAGGATGTTAGGGGAGTTGTTTATACAGGATATGTCTAACAATGCAATATATTTCGACAGGGGTATGTATACGGTCATTATGTAACATTGTTCCACAACATCGCTGGAGTTGCTAAGTTGAGCTTATTAAAAAATCACCAGACAGTAATGTGCGCTTCTCTGGACTGCAGTGATCCCTAGTGGATGTTTCCAAATAATACAAGTGGCTATCGCTCATGCCACTGAGATACTACAGATTATTGGACATCTAATAAAACATTAGGAATTTTATAATTATGATTGTGGTGCATCTAAAATTGCAGTTGTGAAACATAATATTTAGGTTTTGTGTGTTGCCCGTGTGATGGATTTAAGTTGTTGAGCTGTATCAGTGGAGGTTAACCTCATGCAGCCCTGCCCTGGGTGCAGCTGCTCTGAAAAATCTACCCTGAGGTATTTTCCGCGTTCCCTACCAGCGCGCACCTCCCTGTCTCGACTGACTCCTGCTCCCATAAAGACTCCTTCATCCTCATCAGAGCTTCTATTAGCCTATTCTATTACTGTTAAGGTTTATTAGCAGCAGAAATGGAAGAAGTGACAGAGCAAAAAGGTGTTTCTGAAGTTATTAGTCAGATATTACAAGAAGCGCCAGCTGCCAGGAAGAATCTTGTTGATAACCACAGCAACCTCTTCCGAGTGGCTGATTACTGCGAAAACAATTACCTCCAGGTGAGTACAACATCACGATGGTTTCAAGTCACTTTGAGCAATGACACGTATTTATAGCGTGGTTTTATTTCTATATTTATTCATGTTAAATTACACCACAGGCAGAGGATCAAACCAAGGCTGTTGAGGAGACCAAAGCTTTGATTACTCAGGCTTTAGCGAGTGTGACCTACCAGATCAACAGTGTGGCCCGGACCACGCTAAAGCTGCTGGACTCTCAGGCCATGCAGATCCGGGAGATGGAGTCCTCGGTCAAACTGTTGTCACTGGTGAAGAAAACACTGAACACACCTGAGAAAGCCAAAGAGCTGCTGACATTAACCCTGAAAAATAGGGTCTTATCAGGGAACACGTTTCCTTTTCATGAGGGGAGTAAGAAATGAAATGACAAAAATAGAGGGGATGAAAGTGGAAGTGAGTTGAAAAGGATCGGTTAGATTAAAACAAAGGTGATATAGAGATTAGCCATGTTTTTAACATTTTCCCAGTAAAGCGCTGAACAGTTATAAAATGCAAAACAAAACCAGAAATATATTTTCTTAAATAATAAATAAATAATGGAGATGATGAGATGTATGTGTTTTTTTTATATAAATTCCAGACATACTGTCAGCGGTTTTTTTTACTTAATCAGTTTGACATTTTACTGTTTGAAATTGGAAATGTAGGTCTAATTATACATTTACACTCTCAAATTTTGTTTTGCAGTTTTATTGCATTTTTTTAATTATCATCAGCTTTCACACAAACGTCTGTTACATACCATCATAAATTTTAAGTGATAAAGTGGAGGTAATAATTCTTCTGACCATTGTACATGTTTTATGTGTGTGATTAGGTGTCTGAAATCCAAAAAAGTAGGCCCTGCCTCTAGAAAAACTTAACATAAATTTTACTTTATTGTACAGCAAAGTTTGAAGAAACGTGTAGTATTGTAGTGCTGACAAAGGTTTCCCATAGTGACAGTGCCATCTGAGGGATTGGAGATCACAAGTATCCAAGGGCTTGCAAATCAAATGCTGAAATATTTCATTTTAAACTAGGAGGGGAAAAAGGCCAGACACACCAAAAAATTATTTCCACAAAATGGGGAATTTCAGCATCAACTTTCACATTTGTCCAAATCAAACTGCCTAGATAAAAACAGGTTTTAAAGACTTATGGATTATATTCCCCTTTTACTTTACATGAAAAAAGAAATAAAAACTACATTATTTATAAATCATATAATATGAACAAGGGGATCTTGTGTATGTTTGTTGTGCTTCGGTCCAGGCTGTAGCTATCCACTTTGAGAAGTTGGGCAGGAAGGAGATCGGTGCCTTCACTACTACCAAAAACAAGACTTGTTCCAAGCTTATCACCCCACCGACGTCAGGCAAGGTATCAGAGATAACCTACTCAAGAGAACCAATATCATATTCCATCTTGGATTCCATCGGACATTGTTTTCAGGTAAAGTGGATTCTAAATTGGGGGCACACTGAGAGCACAGTTTGATTCCAGACACGAGATTTCTCATTAGTTTGAAGCTGGAAAGAGAATTACATTCAGTCTTCTCTGTGGTCTGGTCAGTTTCATGTAGGGGAGCTGTGCTGTACTCTTCTTTTTATCACCCTCAGCCATTTTTTTCCTCCACAGGTCACCGAGCAACAGCCCAGCAAGAAGACAGGGACCACACAGAGCATAAAGATCACCAGAGAAAACCCAGCGTATGTAGATGCGTTGCCTGTTTTATGCTGATAACAAGGTCATGATTTAACATGCTACACTACATAGCATATTACATTTTCTGTGAAATTTGCATTGAAATTTCCTTTTTTTTCTTCTTCTTTTTTGTTTTCAGATCCAGTTTTGGCATCGCTGTTCCTCTGCCTTCAGTTCCCACCTTGCCCACCGTTCCCACAGACAGCAGCCTGCATCCTCCACCTTCTCCTGCCAATTTGGACCTCAAGTTGCCTTCTCCCTCTCCTTCAGTTGACACTGGCCTCCCTCCTCCCCCCTCTTTTTCATTACCCACAGATTTCCCCCCACCTTCCCCTCCACCAACCATTAGTCCTTTCAGCAACTACCCTCCTCCTCTTCCACCACCCTTTGCAGCTGGGGGTGCTGCTGTTCCGCCTCCACCTCCTCTTGGATCAGGAACTGCACCTCCTCCTCCTCCTCCTCCCACCAGCTCCTCTGGCACTGTGCCACCGCCACCACCTCCACCAATCACCAATCTTAACAACAACTACCTGCCTCCTCCTCCACCACCCATTGCAGCTGGGGGTGCTACTGTTCCCCCTCTACCTTCTCTTGGATCAGGAACTGCACCTCCTCCTCCTCCTCCAGCTCCTCCCACCAGCTCCTCTGGCACTGTGCCACCTCCACCACCTCCACCAATCACCAATCTTAACAACAACTACCTGCCTCCTCCTCCACCACCCTTTGCAGCTGGGGGTGCTACTGTTCCCCCTCCACCTCCTCTTGGATCAGGAACTGCACCACCTCCTCCCCCTCCTCCTCCTCCAGCTCCTCCCACCAGGTCCTTTGGCACTGTACCACCTCCTCCACCACCACCGCCACCCTTTTTCTAGATATATCAGATATATAAATATGCAAATTGTAATCAGGCATTCAGGATCCTGTTGTGAGATCAGTGTGTAAAACATGTGGAGCACGAGGGAGGCATCCTTCCCTGCCCAGTAATGATGGTGACAAAAGCCAGAGTGTTTCTCTTTTTTTCTTTTTTTTTTACTTTGAACAGTTTCCTCTGTATTTAACGGTAGACTGTCGACTGTGAGCCTGCAATGAGATTTTTCTGGGAGAGAAAATCCTCCTTCAACATCAATTGTGTTGGTGAAGAAAGCTGATGGAGAAATTCTTCCAACAAGTCTCAACAACACCTTCGCTGCATTCCTAAAAGAACAAGTTGAAACAGAGATTCTTATCTTACTGTCAGCTTCTATTTTTTTCTCCTGTAAAGTGATTTCCTATCTCAATTCTGTTTTTTTTAATTAACATGAATCAGCATATGGTTTAGAAGTTATGCTTTAAAAGTTTTTGACCCCAGCGTCTTCAACCTCGGTGAGATCTGTGTCTTTAAACAGGTCACTGAGGTTGTAAACTGTCTGTTGCAAGTCAACACATTAATTAACAAACACTACATGGCTGGTAGTTGAAAGTAAGCTATATTTTCAGCGTGGAAAATATCAGATTATACTGTAAAAACTTGTTCATTTACACTGCTGTGTTTGATAAGGAAAGCCAGCCCGATCAAAAAAGACCTGTTGCATGTTCTCATGTAAAATAAAGAGGAAGTGTTCTGTACTTAATACTAACAAATCTCTGTAGTTCACCATTTTTATTTGATCATCTCCATTTTATCTTCAGCTCAATTAATTGCAAATAAGTTTTGCAAAATGATTATACATAAATCTATCCAACAGCACAGGTGAAAGGATTAGTTAATGAACTGATTACTCATCCGATAGATAGGTGGCTGCTGTCTGATGTAGTTAAAAGCACCTGGGAAAAAAACCAAAACTACACAAGTAAATTCACATTCTTCCATCAATGGATGATTCATTCTGATCTGATGGACACAAAAAGTGCTTTTACTTAAAATAAATCTTGATTATATTCACTTTAATGTTCAGAGTACTTTTATAATGTGCTGTTATTATCTTTACGTAAGAAAAGGATGTAAATGTCACACAGCTCTGTGTTGAGGACAAAATAGACCTGCAAACTAGATAAAGCTCTCACACAGATAGTTATTACATCCGCCTTAAAGACGTCCTGTTTATGTTGGTTTGTTTCAGGATACTGAGTCAGGAGATAAAGAGTGACCTTTGAACTCTCCAAGAGTAAAAGTATTGCAAAAGTGATCATTAAATTGAGTGGCAGCCATAGCTAGGCTTTTAAAAACAAAACCACTCTTTTTATTTTCTCCACTGACCAGGCCTTGTCGTCTTTTTTTGTATTTTACTCAGGTGTGAAAAAAGTGCCATGGTTTATTGTCACACATTTGAGTAAGTATTTCCTGTTCTCAGCATGTTTAGATTTTGAGTTGGTGTACACCTCATTTCACTCATGAAGGGGAGGTGCAGGGGGATGAGGAAGACATATGAAGCATATGAACCTTATTACAGAGAACCTCCTGTGTACCATTTAAGAAATATCAGTCCACCTCCTTCATATGTGGTATGGCACTGCATCTTATTAAGATTCCTTAATTTGAGTGTTTAATTATTAAAAAACTAATCTGGTAAACGTATTAAAGCAATAATCTCCAACCAAACTGTGCCATTTTAGTTCTTTGTAAATCAGTGTCTCCTTTTGTACAGCTTGAGCCACCGTCCTACCCCAACCCACCACCATCATACACAGATCCCCCAGCTTATTCAGAGTGACTGTGATCCTCCTCATCTTCCTCTTTCTTCACCTCAAACTCCATCATGCAGTACTTTCAAATTACATCTCAAGATGCGATTGTGTGTTAGTCTTCTAAGCTGAATGAATGGGAAATTTTACATTGTGAGCATATAGAAATATTAAGTCAGGAAAAAATGTATCCCTAAAATTAAAACTGTTAATATACATCTTTTGAAATGATAACTGTTATTTCACAACCGAAAGCCTTTGACCTTTATTTAAGTCAGTGCAAAGCTAAATTTAACTTATTCCATCTTTGTCATCATTAAGTACAAATGTGGAATTAATCTATCTGTTTGTGTGATGTGATGATTAATCTTTATATTTCGCATTCTTAATGTAACTGTAGGTAAACTTGATACATAGTATGTTTGATTTGTTAAAAAAAAGCTAAGTAGGATATATTTTAAACAAAGATCATTTATACCTAATGGATGATTGAAGAACACATTTTTAGATGTACATAAACAGTTTTGCTTTTTTAAAACACACAGTAAGAAGTTCAGAACAAAGATTATGATGGTTTGTTCAGTTGCTGCAGATACTTTAGTTGTTGCACTCTTTACAGCCATTTCTAAATTAATGAATTAAGAAATATTTCTTCTTCTTCTTCTTCTTCTTATTATTATTATTATTATTATTATTATTATTATTATTATTATTATTATTATTATT
>JBAMHW010000024.1:16527805-16539593 GCA_037177495.1 Rhadinocentrus ornatus | reverse complement strand
TTATTATTATTATTATTATTATTATTATTATTATTATTATTATTATTATTATTATTAGTATTAGTATTATTATTATTATTATTATTATTATTATTATTATTATTATTATTATTATTATTATTATTATTATTGTCATCATCATTTGATCATAAAACCCCTAAGTCTTTCATTTACAACAGTGTTTGGGTCCTTTACTGTGACTTTTCAAAGTGTGGTGAGCTTCATCCTGTTTGTGTCTTGAAGTTCACTACAGTTCACCTGTGGCAAATTGCACTAAAAATTTTAAAGTCTTCAAACTTTTCATGAGTATTCTTGAACTCCCCTGTATATATAAAATCCTGATGTAGACTTATTAAAATATAACCCCATCAAGTGACCAAAAACTTAAGAGGTCACATACTTTCTGAAGCAACTGTATACTGTAAATAGAAACAGTATAACAGAGATTTAATACCAGATCTAAGAAATACTGATGGTTTGCTACAGTAAATATTGATTGAAATAAATCTCAGAATAATTTTTTTCCACATACACCAGAAGTATGACAGAAAAAACACACCCACCTCTGTGTATCTATATCTTTAAGCAAGACAATGATGCTGTAAAAGCTCTTAACACTGCACTTCCCTTGGTGACACATTATCCTTTGGCAGCAACCCACAAGTCAGGACGGTTTCTGCTTTAAAATAAGGTAAGAACCACCTCTCTGTTACATTATGATTACAGTCCAGTTGTCATTCTTTAGTTATTTTAATGTTAAACTCAAAGGTTTTCTGTTGATTTTTGCCTTCGGTTGTAATGTGCAACAGATTTATAGGATGAAGGTCCACTGCAAGGTGTTAAAACAGAAAACAGCATACAACCATTTTGCTGATTCTTCATTCTGCTCTATATGCTGCTAACAAGCTTATCAAATATTTCTTATTGTACACGACTGGACACTGTTAAAAATTCTTTGTCAAAATGAGTGAAATGTCATAAGGTTACTATAGGTCATAACCTTTAAAAGGGACAATGTTATGTCAAAATGTTTCTGTATGGCTGTTATGTTGTGCTGATGTGTACTAACATTAGATTTTAGGAGGTAATACAAATTATACTGTCATACCTATCACAATGTCAACGAAACTTTATTTCAAATCATAATTTTTTTAAAGCAACAGAGTAACATAAACTCTTCTGCTGCCGTGTATGTCAATAAAGTCTTATTTTATTTTACAGTGATGTCAGCTGATTGGTTTAACTCAAGCAATGACTGCAATGGCGGCAATTTTTCAATATATGTAAGTTAGGTCAAGAAATAATCTCTGCATGCTGGAAGTTGATTTGCTATTTTAAATAAGTTTCAAAATGTGTTCCTAGATTGCCGCTCCTGATGATATCCATCGCTGTCGTGTTCCTGTGTTTCTATTGTCATTTGAAAAAGAAAAGAGGGGCATACGATGTCACCATACAGATGCAAGTGCATACAATTTCTTGGTCCGAAGATCAGCCAGAAGTGGATTCACGTTATGATATATTCCCTCCACGTTACAGCACCATTGAACACCCACCACCATACTCACTGGTGTGTAAGCAATTTTCACTACAACTAAGGTTACCAGACACATGCAGACAGGTTTGGCTCTCAGATTGTATGCTCTGGAACATATTTTGCATCTTTTTTTGCATCTTTTAGAAAAAGATAAAGGAAGCAATGTGACTTTCAACTGAGAAAGGGTATTATCAGAAAAATTTAATGACATAAGAGTAGGCTATTTATCTCACTAAAAGAGCTCTTCATTTAACTAATCTACTGTAATAAAACAGATTGTCTTAAATACCATAATGGATCAAGACTGATATTGAAATAAAATCTGTTTAGAAGTAGCTTAAATGCTGTCAGATAAATTTTGTGTAGTAAAAAGTAGTTTACTCTTAAATGTAGAGAAAGGTGAAGCAGAAATTAACATAAACGCAAAATATTCAAAGTATAAGAATGTTCATAGCCGTGTAATCTGAATGCACTTGTTCAAGTTACATAGCAGTAGTATTTTTTTTCAACTTCAGTTTAATTTTTTAACACAACTAGAGTGCTATTGGTCAACCTAATTTTTTATATTAAATGAGTTCATTCAGCAACTGTTTCATAGCTAGACATCATGTTCTTGTGATGCTACGCTAGCTGTTTACATTGCTTGAGCTAAGCTACCATTAAATAACTGAGGCCAAACACCCAACAAAACCTTTACACTACAGGACAATAACAAAAAAGTAATAATGTTTCTGTAAAGTTTTAATAGTGTTGGCGGAGTTTAACTATTTTTTCTTTTTATAAAACACTTTTTGAAAACTTTTTTCAAAATCTCTCTCCATCTTAGAATCAAGCAACTAGTTTAGATCCAGTAATAGACTTCAGATTTAGATGTTGAGCTAACTGAGTGACAGGGGACAGAGACTTTTATCAGCATAGGCAACCGAAGAGCCAATTATGACTTAGATACAGAGTTTCTTTGTGGAGATGGGAGAAGCTAACAGAAGGAAAAGCCTCCTTACACCACTCCACCTAGATCCTTGAGTTACATGCAGATTCCATTACTAACTAAATGACCTGTGACAGCCAGTCTAAGTCTAAACCTATTCTGGATTGCTCAGTATCTTGAGGTTTATATCTAAGTAAGATTACGACCTAAAGGATACCTTCTTATATTGTCTACAACCAAACTCTTTGAGTGGCTCAACATGTCTGTTATTTTCTATTGGATTTGTTCAATAAATTATAGATAACACATCATATGTGGCGAGACTTGGGGAAAAAAAGCACACTGACTATTCCTATTCGATGTGGTTGAGTTTTTGATATTGCCATGAGTGATGAGAGATGAATGCCAAGCTTGGAAGACTGTGGTTGCTTCTAAACCAAGTAAGAGGTCTGAATACTTAATAGAAACAGCTCTTCCTTTGTAATTTAGGCATGTATAGATTGATGAGTTTAAAACATGACAAAATCATGGAAACTTGTCCAAATATAAGTAGGTGTGTCCACACTAAAAAAATTTGGTGGCGCTGTTAGGTCAGTAACAGGCTTGTTGGCCTCCAAGCACGGTCTTTCAGTATATTTGATACATTCTCTCTCTAAAAAGAAGACTTTGTTCAACCACTTAAAAGCACAAATAAACTTTCAACTTTGTTATTGTGCAGTTTGATCCCAGGCTGACGAATGTTTGGCCAGGTGGTGCGCCGCCTGCCTACGAGATGTATCCAATAACCCTGCCTCTGGCACTTCATTACTGGATGCCAGGGGACTCCCAACTGCCGACCCCACCATCCTCACCTTTCAGCCACAACCAGCCAAACCTACAGAGGCCACACAGAGTGTCCATCAGCTGATCTCCTCTTTAACCATCAACAAATCACCATGTGTTGTTTCCCGTGTGATTTTAAAAGTGTTCTTTTTATTATTTAACATAATATCGCAACTTAAAATGAACTTATTGGTTAAAATTAAACAATATTTTGAACAATTCAAATTTGAATACATTTTTATATGAAGATTAAAACTATAACGTAGTTCAGTTGTCCAACTGCATCTACACATCAGTAGAATTATCAAAGCACCAAGTGTTTCTCTGTTATACTATACACTCTTTATTACAATACAGTACCTACAGGTGGAAAGGAAGATTAAATAAGTACTAAATAAGGTTGCCAGTTTTTTTTCTTCTTTTTCTTTTTCCAAGTATTAACATGTACAATGATAGAAGTGAGACGTTCTATGATGAAAAAATAGTGTTTCCTTGGCTTTTTGAACCATGTTAAGGCAAAGCAGGAATTAGAAGCCACTGGTAAACTGTTTTACTGCTTGTACATCAAAAAACAAAACGGTTCTTCCATTTTCTGTCCAACTGGTGCTCTTAGGTAATATATTTTCCTTTCATTATGCAATGCATACTCTGGTCTAGACTACTTATTTAGGTATTTTTCTAGGGTTCAAATGTTTTCAGTGCTACAAATAAAACTCATCCTCCTACTGTCCAACAAACCGGAGTATTTCCAGCACAGGATGGGAATCGCTCATTGTAATAAACATTAGAAAAAATTAAAACCAACTGAGACTGCAAGATTAATGCAATATGCCTGAAGAGAGACCTTTCTTCACTCCTCGCTTTCTGAGACTGAGTCTGTCAGTACATGTATTGCATGTGTATTCAAGATAATCTATTGCTGTTCAGTTTTAAAATTAGAGGACACACGCGTTTAAGCACATTTCTGAACAATTACAAACATACCATATGATCAAATGGCAAAATATTGAGTATTCAATACAAATGTGACATTTGGTATCTTTCCTCAATCTGTCCTAGTGATCCAATGTAAACATTACACTACATAAAGTATTTAAGATTTGTAAAGGCTAGAAATCTCCCACAAAAACCTCCAACTGAGCACTTTTACTGGCAAAACATATGCAATAATCTATGCCCACATTTATAATGCCCACACACGCTATTGCACTACACCTCGTAACCAACTCTAAATCCTTCTCAACAAACATCAATAGAATTATTCCAGGTCTAACAAATAAAATACATCTCGACATTGGGCTCAACAGAAGAACACTAAGTTTGTACAAAAATGCTCTACATGAGGCTGGTCATTTGCACTGAATTATGATGCTCAGCTCCCATCACCACCGGCTGCGTGGAAGCAGCCCTCCTTTAATGCCACCAATGTGAAATCATCCTCTGACTTGTGGCTCCGACATTTCTTCGAGGAAGCTTGCTGGCGACGTTTAAAACACCCAGCTGACAGGCACCCACTGATGCTCAGTTGACAGTTTCTCCAGGGCCAGCCGTAGACTTCGGAAAGCTGCGTCTAGGCCGTCGTTTACGATGCAGATGTCAAAATAATGTCCATATGCTCTCTTAATGCGCTCACTCTCATCCACCGTCCTCTTTAGGTCTGAGTCCTGTGAGGAGATTTTCAAGAAAAGGGGCAGATTTTAAGAACCAATGAAAGAAGCAGGTACAGAGGAGCAGAGAAAATAACTGAATTTGTTTACAAGTGAAATCGGTCAATTTGAATGTTAAGAATACAATTTTTTATTGGAATTCCTCAACACAGAACAAATCATAAGATAAATTTGTAATTCCTAATCACTGATGGTGGTTTTCACCAGTAATTCCTACAACAGAGTTGAGTCTGGTTTTAATGTTTTAATGGGTGCTTAACAGCGTGGTCTAAAAGGTTTTATTCTTTTTTTTTTATTTCTTCTCTACAACCATCAACTACATCAGTATGACTTTCACATCTCCAGCCTTTTGTTGCTCCAGTCCCAACTGAAACCCGGGTTCATATCAAATTCAAAATCAGCATTAACTAAACGAAAGAAAAACATTAAAATTTCTCATTTTAACATTTGATTTATTTGTCTTTGTACTTTTCAGTTCAACTATTTCCAGACAGAATTTACTTAAATCATTGCAGGGGTGTTTTTTGAAACCCCACTATCTAAAAGATCAAACATCCATGACTAATAAGTAATCATTCAATTTTAAAATAACTATAAAGTATATTGTAAATTAAATAAATTATAATATGTGCTAAATATCCACCAAATTTTATTAGAACATACCTAAATCCTAATTTTTTACCATAACATCACTGCCTGCTTCCAGTTGTAGGATGAATAAGAAGGCTCACTCACCGTTAACTGTTTGGTGACTACGCGAGACTCTATTGCTGACCTATTCATGGCTTTGAGGACTTCGAAGTCTGGGGCTTCAATGAACACAACAAAGGGCAGGAATTCAGACGTCCGCAGGACTTTAAGAGCCTTCGAAAGAAATCGGGCACAACGAAGATGCATCACATACACTGCACAGCGAGCAACTACAATAAAAAGTAATTAAAATACAATGGCAGCATTTTCATCTAACCTTCTTTAATATGCGTAAACAGGATTAGCTAAGTATTTCCAGCTGAGCATTTAAAGATCGTTTAGGATAAATTTTGAGGATTTGCTTAGAATGAAAACACATTAGTAAAGATTAGCTGTGGATAATGTGCATAAAATTACATTCTTTAGTCATTTGCTTCAGAAAACATGATATGAGAAAAAGCAAGAGATGAACACAGAGAGAAGGAAATGAACCACTGCGCTCTTCCTCTACCTGTGGGTTGACATCCAGGATGCAAATCTTGCCTGTTTCTATAACCTCATGGATGGAGTTGATCTTTGTGCCATACAGGTTCCCATCATATTCTCCATGCTCCAAAAAACGGCCATTTTTGATGTCACACTCCATTTCGCTTCGGTTCATGAAGGAGTAGATTTGACCATCCCTTTCATCCACTTTTGGTTTTCTGGAAGTGACTGTGTTAACGATAAATGCAAACAAAAAGTGAGTCCATAAAAGTCACATTTAAGCAGCTCGACAGAACTTTGGAAGAGTTTTGCACTATGGCAGCACCTAGCGATGGCTAATTTCCCATGTGTCTTGCATCCTGTTTCTTCTGTGAGCTCTGTAATGCCAAAAAAATACAAACCCCAGTCTAAAATGGACTCTTGTCTTATCAGCTGTCATGTGATGGAAAACAATTCTCAGACTCAGGACACTGCAGAGCAAAAATGGCTCTAGAAATGTTCATCATAAATGTAAATGTTGCATCTAACTGAGTCAGTGTGTCTGTCAATGAAAGGCTGCACTTACAGGGGATGGTGGTGCCATATCGCTGGCTATCCGACACCAGCAGCTTATTCTTCAGACTCCGACGACCAACCCCCTGCGCTCCAATCAGAACCAGCGTCTTCCGCCTGAACGGCGGCATTTTGGCAACCTCCTCATAGATCCGCAGCTCATGCCGATCAAACTCTAAGTGACAATAATAAAAAACATCGATGGGATAAGCAACAAGGCCCTTTGTTTATTTTTATTTTTTTCCAAAACTCATACAAAACACTTTGAGGCTGTTTTACCTGCATTCTTGGTGGTCAAATACATCATCTTTTTTTTCTTCTTACCACCCATTCCTGCACACAGAGGACCTGAGATAGAAAACAACACAACAAACTTAATCAAACCTCCAACCTTAATGTCTACCTCTGCCAGCCACTCCAACAAAGTCCCCGTTGAAATGAAATACGATCAAGGTGAAAGCTCTGCCAGGCCATAAATTAAGTCTAAGTGGACAATATTAAGATGCTACCACTAGATGGCATTGTACACTCTAATACTGATCAGTCCGTGAAACCACTCTGCTGCCAGAGAACACCTGCGACCAGGCGATCTGCTGACCGTCTGTTCAATATGGCTAATTATTTGGTCATGAAAACATGAGCTCAGCTGCTTTCAAACCATGGTGACAAACAGTAGAAATTTTGTTCTTAAAAGCAAAAAACGCGATGATTAAACATTTCATCTCATTTAGATACATCGGATCAGCCATTATCAGTGTTCCCCATTCAAAAGTACTCATTTTAAACATTTTATTCTAATTATGCTCTCAGCTAAAAAATAATACGTGGAAAACGTGCCGGCAGACAGATGTGCCCTTCCCCGGCTCCAAGGGCATTACAGTTTGGCTGTCATCATCTTCCTCTCCTCCACAAGTTAAGGGCATGCAGTTCGCTATGACTTACCACCTGTTTTGTTACTGCTCAGGAGTGTGCACCGATAAATCTAAACACATAAAGCCTCTTTTCACCCCAGGTCTCATAAGAGGAGAGATCATTATTGATCAGGTTATTGTTTACAGAGGTCTTATCACCTCTCCTGAATCAATGCTCCTTCTCCGGGAGGGCAGTTTGTGAATGTTACACCCTGCGACTTAATAACCAACAGATTGGATCAGGCCGCCCGAGTGCCTTATCCTGATGCTTATTATGAGATCTTCTCAGCATAGATTGAGGAGCAAACAGGTAAGAGAAAGAGGAGCGGCTGGCACCAGATGATTTCCTTGTATGATATGGAGAAGAACAGATGTTGTCTTTGTTGCTGGGTTGTTGGTGCAGGAAGAAGCTCGTGTTAAATCTGCATAATGAGAGGCGCTTCTCTGCTCTGCTGCAAGCAGCTAAGAGGAATACCTGTGGTAGAAAGCTCCAGGTCTCTCTTCACAAACGCTTTCCTCTTCTCCTCAAGGAGCTGGCTTGGAATCAAGCCTGCACTGCCTCCTTCTATGTGACAGGCCTGTAAGGGAAATAGAAGTGATCAAGATAAAAAGCAAATGGATAAAAAGTCTCTATTAAGCTTAAACGAGGAATAAAAATGCAGAATGTAACTGAATATGCTGGTGGCTGAACTGACCTGCCACCAGTTGAGGTCCTCCTGGTTAAAGATCTGCAGGATGTCTCCACTGCTGAAACTAAGGCCGGCCTCCTTGCAGGGAATCAGGTTATCATGAGTGGGGTCGTAATCAAAGTGGCACTTCACAAAAGCCTAAATGAACAAAGATGTCACAGGAGGTCAGTGAAACATCCATGTCTGACAGAGTAAATGCACATTTAAAAGAAAAAAAATCCCAAACTTTCAACTGTGGTACGTGTGAACTGTGGAGGATGGAGTGGGGGAGTAAGTGTCTGTTGAAACAGCCTTTTGCACTTAGAGCTTGCTCCATCTCTCAGCTCACTTTCTAGGCATCTCAAGGCTACAGAATTCAACTTGTACACCAAACCATCTATCCAGACCTCCACTGACAGGACAGAGAGTCTCAGAGATGGATCGACAGATGCAGGGAGAAAGATAGATGGAGAGAAACAAATATCCGTAACCATGGCAACCATCCCCTCCCCCCTGCACTTGATATCGTATTTGTTGTTTTTTTTTTGTCTCCTACTAAACTGATGCAAGAGCAAAAAACAAAAACAAAAAAGAAAAAAAAAAGCCTGGCAGCTCTCACTTTACTTTGTGCCACATTACTCTGTGAGGACAGACAGACACACACTCATTGAAACACACAGTCACAACTTCCTAGAGCCAAAATGCACTGTCATTTATGTTTAATCATCATGTGATGGTCAGGCTCGAGGGCGGTCTGGATTCAAAGACAACTGGATTACATTTAGAGGGACTTTTTGGGAACAGAACAAACCATCAGTCTTAACTGTCTGAGAGCAGCCTGACATTCTTTAAGATCTGACTGGCAGCTACTATTATTGGTTTAGACAGGCTTTTATATGAGGAATGCACACTGCATATGAAGACATTTTAACACTTGCATACTCTTTCCTTCAGCAAAGTGAGGATCTTAAGAAGATATATTATAGAAATGTCTTCTGAAAGAAAAGCCAGCACTTTTAGATGCCTAAAAGACCCAGTGACTAATAACACCGTCTTCTCAGGCTATAACCATAGAAATGGAGGGGAGTTAAGTTTTCCTACATTTCCACAATTTTACAAGGTTCCTGCCAGAATGAATGCTACCCTCCGATTTTAAAGGTTTTACCAGAGAGGTGGAAACACCTACATTATTACTGTTGAAAAAACTAAAATGTCGAATCTTATTTGGGCATCACAGATATTTGTAATATATACACTGCTAAAAAAAAAATGTGACAGAGTCTGGATACGCCGTGGAGAACGTTCTGGATATGTTATTTTAGTGTTCCCTCTATTTTTTAGAGCAGTGTATCTCACTATATCATGGGCTAAAAGATGGTTTCTTCACTTTTCAGTTCCTCACTTTTTAGCTGCATTTTTTGCAAAATATGCTTCAAATTAAAGTATTAAGTCTATCAAAATAATCCTCACACACAGCCCATTGCTGCATAAATTTACTGTAAATCATCTTTTAGTATATTTTAGTCTGGTGTAAGGAATTAATTTAGCATGGCTTCTTCAAACTCCACTGTTCCCTTTTCCCTACTGCTGAGACCAATCAGTCACAGAGTTGTGTGCATTTCACCCTACCATCCGTTTGGTAATGCCCTATCACTTTTAAACAGGTCGCATCTTCAACTTCTCCAGCATTCTCTGAATCTTAGAAAGCTGATGCTCGCTAGTGGCATAACTTAAGCAAATCTGTAACATCATATTTTCTGTGTGCTTGAAAAAAGGATCAATCACATAATATCTGATGGCATCTTTATTATTACTTCTGACAGTGCCTTGTATCTTCTACTGCAATAATGATCCTAATCCTTCTGTGGCATCTTTTTTATTATTTGCCCAATTACTGAGCCATGCATAAAGACAAAAACTTCTTTGCATTTGCAAAACCGCAGACTAAGATAAATTGTGTTTGGCTCAGCATTCAAGGTTACAGACAGCTAGGTGGATACAGGGAGGAAAGTAAGTGCTACTTACTGATGGACATGTCAGTATCCTTTAAAGCAGTGCTTCTCAACCTTTTTTTTAGCCAGTGCCCCCTTTTTATTATCCAGGTCCCTTAACGCCCCCACCCTAATAATGGCGGCCAAGTGTCTTCCCAACTTATCAGGCCTAATGTTGATTATTCTGTGTAACATTATAAAAACCTGTAGTAAAGGTTGTATGTTGAGAATAAAAATAATACATGCCATGATAAACAAAACTTTAATTAAAACTTCTTTACAAACAACATCCATTTAAAAAAAAAATTACAAAGCATCCAATAAAAAAATGGTGATGTTGAACTGCTGAAAAAAAAATGTCACGTTTGTGCTTTACTGGGCTAAAAACAGAACTTAATGCAAAGGTTGGATTGGAAAGTTGAAATATTTAATAGAATAGTAGCAGCACTTTTTTTGTGTGAAGTTTAGATGTGGTCATGAAGAAACATCTTTGTACAGGGGATAGTTGAGATGTGTTAATTTCAGAATGTGTGATGAGATGTATTCATTTTAAAAGCACAATGAAAAAATAAACACTAATCCTGAATAGTAAAATCCTAAAATAAGATTCCTTTGACCCGTCAACAATAACAACACATATAAAAGCACAGAAGTTTAACAAAACATAAAGTCTGTCTTACCTTTGCAGTTTTGCAGTTATTCAGTGGATTGTGCATTTATTTAAAATTAATCACTCATGTCCAGGTTATTTTCATAAAGATAAAAGATTTTTTAGGATTGTGTGAGCCATCTTCTTACGGTATAGGATCTTTGGGTCTACCTCCTTTTGATGGTATTTGCTGGAGCGCACGTTGTTTTGTTTTTTTGTTTTGTTTTATTTGTTTTTAAGAATTTGATTGGTAAGAAAAACTGTCAATCACCAACTGCCAAGCCAATCCCGCCGCCCCAAAAGAAAAGCCACCGCCCCCCTATCATAATTAATGCTCCTAGCGCCCCCTGGCGTTATTGCAACGCCCCCTGGGAGGCGGTACCGCCCCCGTTGAGAAGCACTGCTTTAAAGAAAGCAAAAATAACTTTTAAATTCAATATTCATTCTTGGGTGCATTCCTCTTTAATTGGAACTAACCTGTCTTGGTGTGTGAGGCTCCTGGTAGCTGGGCAGGATCTTGAGCACCACGCTACCGCTCGCCTCCTTCAGCATCTCCTGGAGCACTTTGGGGTCGTTCCCCACCTCCTTGCCATTCACCTCCTTGATGATGTCACCCACGTGGAGCAGACCTTGCTGATCAATCATGCCGCCATGAAGGATCCTTGCTATCACCAGTTCGCTGCTCTCCACTCGAAAAGTCACTCCCTGCACATGTACAGTGAGGAAAATAAGTATTTGAACACTCTGCTATTTTGCAAGTTCTCCAACTTAGAAACATGGAGGGGTCTGAAATTTTCATCATAGGTGCATGTTCACTGTGAGAGACATAATCAAAAAAAATAAATAAATAAATCCTGAAATCACAATGTATGATTTTGTAACAATTTATT
>JBAMHW010000024.1:16493670-16504330 GCA_037177495.1 Rhadinocentrus ornatus | reverse complement strand
TCCTTTATTAATATCTTTGGCAGATAGAAAACATCACTGACTTTCCATTTTAACCTAAAGAACCAAGAACAAGACTTTGATCTAATGCATCATTGTTGGGGACAGTTATTAAATGCTTTAAATGGCTTTTGTAAACTATGATAAACATTGATTAGGTTTTTTAACATTGCATGTCAGTCCCTAAGGACATCCAGTGTTCATGCTGTGAAAAGACAGAGCTTGTTAAAAGTATGCCAAAGCCATGTGACTTTGGAGCTCTGTCATGCAATGGAGCTGGCCTTGCAAACTGTTAGGGAGTGTGCAAGATATCTCAGATTTTTTCACTCTTGCTTTGCTTTTATGTCACAGAGGAGGTAAAATTGTTGGCAATTTGTGCCATTTTCTTGGAGAAATGCCACTAACATTTAACCAGTCTGCTTTTCTGTTGCAGAAGGAAAAGACCCTGCAGTTGTGGAACTTGTCGGTCAGTCTGTACAGCAATACTGTTCCTCATGTATCTTACTCTTGCTGCTCTCTGAGTAATTTCCCCTCTGTCTCCATTAGTCAGCTCACACACACAAACAGACACACACACATTTACACAAATCTCCATCTTTTTCACTGTATAGCAGGAAGGGAGCAGCTCAATAACACAGCTGCTACGACATCCCATTTGCAGACCTGTTATCATCTCTGCAGCATCTATTGAAGCAAGAGGCCAGCTGCATGTGTTGGGGTCTTTTGTGTCATCTGTGAGCTCATAGATCTATAATTCTATTTCTAACACACTTTAAATTTAGAGTCATGAGTCTTCTCCAGAACCAGACATGGAGAAGCTGCATTCAGCTTCAATGCTCTACATGTCTGTAACAAACTCCCAGAAAGCCTCAGATCAGCTGAAACACTTTTTTCAGCTGCATTTCAATAGTTCTTACTAGGAGTCCAAATCTGCAGCTGGTTCTTTTACGCTGAAATCTTAACTTATTTCTTTATCTGAGCTTTTTTTTCTGTTTTTATGTAATCAATTTTATCTTTTTTAATCTTTGTTTTTCTAATACACTTGCATTTTCTTCTGCACCTTGCTGTAATGTTTTTATGTTTTGTGTAAAGCACTTTGAATTGTCTTGTACATGAAATGTGCTATACAAATAAATTTGCCTTTAAATAAAATATTTCCAGTGTGACAACATACACATTTTTATGCCTACATTACCCAAATTTTACATAACCAGTAATGACCAAGTACGACTACAAAAGTCAAAGCTTAGGAGACTTAAATATAACCCCTATACTTAAGGAAATAAAGATTTTACAGCCAGTAAATAATTGTATCATATCCACAAATAATGCATATGTATATCCATTTCCTACAATGCTTGTAGCCATGTTAAACATCAAAGTCCAAATAAAGTCAGCATGTAAGCATATTTTTGTCCTGGACCAGTGAAACAAACAGTGGCTCAGGTGTTTGCATGACGAGTGTAAAACGTCTTGAGCTGTTTCTTACACTGACGCTGCATTAAAGCCTGTAAACATGCTCATGCATACACACACACGCACATGCTAGGAACCAAACAAGTCCTAATCCACACATGCACGCTGGCGTCAAGCCTAAAAATAACCCTGTTCTCCCACAGGTTCAGCTCCTCTCATTACTTTACCAGGGAAAACTGTCGTATCCAAGACAACCGCGAGGAGCTCTCTGCCTTTTTTCTTTTTTTCCCAGCGCTTTGCCATGGCAACAAGGGAAAATGTGTAAAATAATAATAAGTTGGAGCAAAAACTGGGTCTATTAAAAGGTCTGTGCAATGCTTTTGTATTAATTTGCTTTTAATCTGAGGAAATGTTCTATAACGGCATCATTTTCCATGATTACTGGTCAGACAAATAAAAAAAAAAAATTCTTTCTATTCGTCATTAAAAACACATTAAAAACGCATTAAAATGTCTTATGAATCTACAATTCATAATAAAGGGCACCATCAACTCAAAATGTGGTTTAATGTCATAAATTCTCTCAAGCTTTTGGTGCCATTGCCATGCAGCTGCAGCTACTGACATTTTATTTTTTTTTTTCTTCATTGGACATTGTAAAAATATTGTGTTGTGAAGTCAGTAAGTTTGGTTATCTCTGCTGTCAAATTGGATTTTATACTAAACTTCAAGCATTTCATTCACTCCTGCCCTTTGGGACATTCACACTATAAATGCCTCAACTAATCAAATCAGTGTATGGAGACTTTGTAAGGGAGAGGATGCATTAAAAAGCAGTTTAAAGTTGCCGAGTGCGACCTGGCTGAATGATTTTTGTAATTTTTGTTTTAAAGGTGCACTTGTAAGACTGCATGGCTGCAGAATGAAGAGCGTGAAAACAAAAACTTATACCTGAGGTGAGTGCAGGTTGATTTTAAAGTTGAAAGATGCTTAAATTTAAGGGAACTTGAAAATTCTAACCACAAATTACCAGCAATTATTAGCTTTTGAACACACTTCTCATTTCAGTCATTAGTCTATGTACTGAGTCATATTTTTCATTCAATTTAGAATTTATTTTCAGTATCCCGCATTAATAAATATGTTTAAAATTCTATTTGACTATTTGAAATTATAATTGAATGTCAATTTAAAAACACTAAATAAACTTAAAATAAAAGAGTAAGAAAATTTGTGTTTGGTTGATATTTTCTCCTCTTTACCAACAGCAATGAGTATTGTATTACATATTGCTGGAAAGCGTGATTAGTTATCTTTATAATGGGGTATAACTTTTAGATATTGTGCCTCTGTGGAATGAGCAACACAGCTAAACATGTGGTAGTGACCCCAAAGAATGTGCAAAAGTCTCCTGCAATATTCTTCTACTTTACATATCCTTACAAGTTATACCTCACTGTAAAGGTGACTAATCAGGCTTTCCAGTGATGTATAATGTAACACCATTTAGTATTATTAAAGGAGAAAAATTATCAACCAAACACAAACTTTCTTACTTTATGTGATAAGATTATATCTTGATTGTCTTCGTATTGCAGGTTGTCCCGTTTCCCTTTTCAGATTCAGACTGTAATTAGAACTAAATGCATCTCTGAGAGGTGAAAGGACTGAGGCAAAGAGCCATGAGCTACCCAAAGGGAGCGTTATTACAGAGTTCATTTAAGGATCTCTGTTCTTTTCTTTCTGAGATGACAGCTTTATCAGAATGAGGAATGTTACTCTCAGCGTTTCAATTCAATTAATTACAAAGTGAGTCAGCATTTTTCACTTACACATCAGCACCCCCTTTCATTAACTAATGGCATTTAAAATAAAGGTAAGTAGGTATAAAAATGTTCAACACAGTATAGGTATTTTTCACTGATAAATATAAGCAAGGCTTCCTTTTAATGCATCCTGTTGAGGATGTGAACATCTGTCCCACATTTCATTTCAAAGCATCCAAATCGGATGAATTACACACGTCACCCTTGTGGTGGTGCCACGGGATGAGTCAGGGGATCAATAAAATCTAAATTTCCACACCTCGTTTCTCACATTTCCAGCTGTGAGAGCACAACTCCAGCTCAGAATCACCTGCTGTGAGCCATAAGTGTGAAGAGGAGCTGCATTAAAAGCCTGAACCAAACTGTCCACACATTCTCTAGAAAGTCTCTGATGTTCATGCTTGGAAAGCAGCTGCTAAGATATTTCAAATGAAAAGGAAAAGATTTATTTCCTTGGCTGCTATATGAAACATCAGATAAATATCACAGTCATATATCCTTTGTAGAATCTGGTTCTATGATCCAGATTTAATAATAATCCATCTAATCCTTACTGAAATATTTCAACATTTGCATCCCTAGAGTCATGTCACTGGGGAGGCAAACAAACAGCAACATTTTCCACGATCATTTCATGAGTGATCGAGGAATATGATGGTGGAGAATAGACACTGAAGCCATTACAGATAATTCTCCAAGTGGAAATAATTATGGATGAGTCCTACTACTAAATCCTTCCTCTAAGCCAGCTACAGTTGATTAGAACTCCGGCTGGATGCGGTAATTATTCACTCTGCTTGTCAAAGCACTGAAACTCAACAGTGTCATGGCCAGGCACCACCAAGAGGGTTCTTATTACGAGTACTCTGAGTGTAACATAAAACAACTTCTTGAGTATAATAGGATTTGCCCAGGAGTCACACAGGGATAGCTCTTTGAGTCTTTATATTTATTTAATTTGGACTACTTTGAAGTTGAGACCTGTCATTTCTCAGCTTGATACCAGTTTAATGTCCTGCAGAAAATGTTTTCAAACATACAAGATAGAATTTTGAGTGAAGGACATTTTTTTTCAAGGTTACAAAGTTCTTGTTGACGCAGAGTTCATAAATTGTTAATGAAGAACATCATCAGAAATGTTTTTATATCGGGGTTGAACGAGACCTTCTGATCTTGTAGTCAATCCAAAAACTTGTCAATGGAGCTGAAATGTATGATCAATCTCTGGGTTGCAAAATTTTCTATAATCCCTGGGAAAGGCAATTTGAATTAGAACTAGGAGGTTTTTTTATTATTGTTTAGTTTTGCTGTGTTTTTTTGTTTGTTTTGTTTTTGTTTTGTTTTTTGCTTCATCATATTTTTTTCAAGTGATAATCTCAAACTTTTCTGACAATATCAATTCAAGTAGGTAAGATACACGTCTACTAACTTGAAACATTGGTCGCGCTAAAGTGCTCATGATGCAGACATGAAACATGGAGTAAATAATCGGGAGAATATACCAAAAAAGGATATATTTTACATAAGAAAAGATAAAGAAGAGAGAATAATAATAAGGAGAAACAATTGAGACCCAGGTGCAGGTTTCCTGTCTTTTCTGGCTAGTTTTACAGGTCAGTTTTCTGTTGTTAAATAAATATACATGTAAAAAGATAAATAACAACAACTAAAACTGCCTAGTCTACATACAAGGAGAATCAAATGCTGTCCCAAAGCTAAATGTTTCTCAGAAAGGAGCCCAGTTAAAGCATTTTTTAAACTTTAAAATAACAAATAAGAAAAAGTGTCATAGTAGTTGGAGTGGAAACTATATTGTATATTTTTACACAGCTTCACTTCTGCCTCAGACAGTAGACATTTCATTTTACCACATGGTGCTGCAAACAAAACTTTTTTTTTTAACACAACACATGTCATGTTGCTACAAGACAATCTGAAGTTGGCAATGAGTAAATAAAGTTTAAGCTGTTTAGCTGATTAAGAAATCTGATCTTCTGGTGGCAGTGTTTGAGCAGTTTTAGCTTTAGCTTGCCTGCCAGGACATCACCTGATTCTTCAAACTGAGAGTGCTCTGCAAGTTATACATAATAAAATAAATAAAAAGAAGAAATTGAACTGCTCTTTAGTTTTTAGCCAGTTTTTAGTCCCAAACAACCCTTAATGAGTAAATTTTCCTTTAATGCATATACTGTATGTCAAAACTCCCTATTAATAAAAAGATGCCTTTCAGATGAGAGGTGAAACATCTTCAAGAGCTGAGATATCAAAGTCCAGTGGCCTTTATTTAAGCTTATTTGAACAGATGCCAACACGGCCATTTTACAGTTTCATCTCCTAAAATACTTTGAGTTAATTATGAAGATCACAACAATTATTAGCAGGAATCAGGAACAAATGATCAGTACCTGTTATCATTCGATAAATTCAATAAATAAATAAAAACTTACTGACAATATATAAGATACACTCATATTAATGTCTACACAAATCTCTAATTTATTAAAGGGTGGTATAATGAGAAATCTGACTCATATTTCATATCACACAGCAGGATTGGGACAAACTAGGTCACTAATATATTAATGTAATTACACACCTTGGAGGGAATTAAACTAAGATTTGAATTTGATTCTGTTTTACCTTGAAAATTATAAATGTTCGGAAAATTACTAAGAAATCTCATTTTAAACGTAAAATTTTTTTTACTAACAAGCACTCACAGGAAAGCCTTTGTTTATCTGTCTTTACTTTACCAGGAGCTTTGGAGGTCTATCTATTAGTTCAACACGTTAGCACGTGCCCATCTGGTGGTTCATGAGCGCTCAAACAGCTGTGTACATCCCCACGGTGTGTGGGCATGCGCAAAAGCAACGAACAGGTGCATAAGGTCCACGTCTTTGTTGTTAACGTTTTTACACTAAAGTGCCTCGCAGCAGACAGTAATTTTGCGGGTTGTCGGTGCCGCAGTTGTGGTTACCTGTCTGTCACGACTGTTGCGCAAGTGAAAATGAGCCAGAAGCCAGCGAGGCTGGCTTAATAAAAATGGCATGTGGCTGCTGGCTGGTGGAGAAAACATAAGACGAACGAACCCGTCTTCCCATCGAGATGCGGGCATTAGCTCTGATATCAGGTGCATTCAATGTAGTTTTACGTGAGTTCTTATGAAGAGACATTTATAAACTGGCAGAAATAACACATTTTTATGGAGCAGTGGCTGCATAACAGTAGCCACCGAGCGATTAAAGAAGGTGGAATACATTATTTGCTTTATTATTTCTGCTATCCGTTTACATACATTAAAACACCCCGTTTCGCAGGTGAAAAGCAGCTTTATGCTGAGACGCTCACCTGACCGGTCACCTTTATCCGGATGCCTCCTCCTCTTTCCCAGAGATGCAGCGAGTCTGAGATATCAACACTGGTTTCCTCGCAGGTGTTGAAGCACGGCGGGTCTTGCTTATTCTGTGCATCCAATTTGACGCCAACACCAACCCACACAAAAGCTATCTTTACCTTACGGCTCGCGCACTATTACAATAGGAGCCATTGATCAAAAAACAGTTGGCTGACTGCTGTGCGCGCTGGGCTCCCTTCTTTGATAGATGTCCAGTTGGGGTAATGGATGTCAAACGCGTCTTTTCGGTCTCGTAGCCTTGTGTGAAGTTGAAGCATGTCTGCTGGCGACGGTATGAACCCATACAGTGCGCATCTTGGTGCCATAGTGACATCTAGTGGGAGTGTGCGTAACTGCAGTTATTTGAATGCATAAATAAAAGAAAGACCAATAGTACGAGTTTGTCTTGTGTACGTTTTTTTTACCACTTAAATCTTTATTGTAAATAGATTGTTTTTTGTTACAAATTATTTACATTTTTTGGCAAAAGAACAAATTACATACAGACACAGATAAAAGCAGACAAACATAGAGAAAGATTTGCATGCACATTACATAATTTAATATATAAGGTCAGTCCAATGGCCAGTGCAGGTTGTCACTTGCGGATGGTTTTGATTGGTGTTAAATAAAAGGATTGGGTGGCTGGGGGTTGGGGTTTAGATCAGCATTGGGCTAATTTACCACGAATCAACATAGTCAGAGCTGTAAGAGAAAGAGATAAAACAAAAAAAAAACTGTTAAATTACTTGAAATGCACGTACTTAAATCATGCCAATATGTGGCAGATTAAGAGTTCAAATGTCACAACAGCAGTGCTTTGGAGAGTGTATTAGGTCAATATTGGCAGGGATATGTATAATTTATTTTATGGTGCTTAAGTTGAATCATCTTTCTTTCATTGTAATGAAAAACTAGTCATGGCTATGGGATTTTATTTGATTTATGAATTTTGGCCAATAAACCTGTGACAACACAGAGGGAATTTAGGTAATGTGCAAATACACTATCATTAATATTTTCTTAAAGAATACTGCCAGTAATCAGTTTGGTGTCAGTGTCTGGTATCAATGTCTGAAATATTTTCTCACCTTGGCTCAGCATCTTGGTTCGAATCTGCCCCGAACAGCAACCAAGCCACAGCCTGCTCTGGGGATGATCTCTTCCCATACCTGCAGAAAATAAAACCCCTGCATGTAATGACTGCAATCTACCATCAGTGAGAGTCTCCATCCACACTCCTCAGCTTTATAGAGTGCTCTAGCGTGACCCCCATCAACCTTGCTATGAATTTCAACTGTTAGAAATCTTTTTTTCCCTGGAATCATCAAACTGTCAGCAAGGCAGGTTAACCATGTACACCCTGTTGAGTCTTTGTGTTTTTCTTTGCAATCTCTTACTGCCCAATCACAACTCAGATGTGCAATTACCTGACAAAAGGGGATTTTCAAGTTCACTGCCCAGTGATCATCACAGTCTCCTCTAAAATTGGTCTTTTGACAAGTTAACTTGTTGTTTCTGAAGATTACACATGCCCCATTTTGAGGCACGAGGGTCTACAAAGTGGTGCACTCAGACATTTGAGTATAATGAAAAATCCAGCAGGTTTAATTGCAGAGGAGACAAGTTAAAGCCAGATCTCTAGGAAGCTACCACTGTGTGAGTTTTAAATAATCTGTTATTATTTTGTCTTTACTCCAAGCAAGAAGCAAAAGCTTTAGCTGTTCTGAAGCCAGGCTACTGAGCCTCAGTTCTAACTTTCAGAAAATTCTATTAACCATATTAACCCAAGAGTGTTTATTGCCTTGAAAAGGACCGTCATCTGGAAAACTTTGTTTCAGGGTGTTAAATGGCCCTTATGAAGTCATACCACAACAGGAGGGCTCCATGCTCCATGTTTATCCTTACAAACTTTTCCTTGAGCCTCAGGCTTTAATCCCTGACATTAGGGAGTGTGAAAAATACCAAGTTAATGACATTTTTAATAGCATTTATTAGCCCCTTTTTTTAAGTATCTATACGAGGTAGGAGCTATTTGGAGAAATCATCGCACAAATTTGATTTATCTCCGAAGTTGCTACACAGTCAATGCGCGCTCTTAGAATCTGGTCATACATCGCTGCCCTTTTCTAAATAATTCCAAATGTATTCAGGTTAAAATAAAGATAGTTCAGACGGACTTAAGTAAAGCTCCTTGACTTACCTCTGCCTAGTAATGAGGTTGACATAATGCCTGACAGCTGCATGGTATTTGGCCCACTCCTCCGGTGAGGCGTTGCCCCCGGGGCTCTCCGGTTTGGGGGGGTAGGCGTCCGCGAAGCTGCTCAAACACAACAGAAGGCAAACGAATGCTGCGAGCATCACCCAAGATCTCAGCATTTTGGCCATCTGAGGAGAGAGGGGGACAACACGGCTTAGTTTCCCTCTAAAGATAACTTTCTTAAAAGAAAAAAACTATCTAATTAAAGTTCTGTTTTACATAAAAACATAAACGTAGAGTAATAAAGACTTACTGTTTGACTTGTCTCCTGATGCTTTCACCTCAGTGGTGCCCTGTCCTGTTGCTCTCCTCTCACTTCACAGGATTATATAGTGTGGGAAGGATACCTGATGCGCACTGAGTAACACTTAACCACACCCCTCTCTGTAAGGACCGGCGCGTAAACGGGTACTTATGTCTATTAAAAAGAAGAAAAAAGAAAAAGAAAAAAGAAAAGAAAAGAAAAAAAAACTGGTGGACAGGCTTAGACCTCAACTTTACAGATCTAGTTTCTATATTGGACACTTTTAGTTCAACTTGTGAGTTTATTTGAAATGAAAAAAACATGTATAAAAAAAATCATATCATTCATAGGAATATTTCCATTTGTAAAGGATTTTTTAACAATAAGCAAATATTTTAAAACATAGATAAGAAAAATCCTGCTGGATTTGATATGGTTTCAGCACCATGGAGAGAAGCATGGTAATCAGTACATACACATGATTAAACTCATTTAACAGCAGCTGATCTCAGCCCTGTCAGCTTAATCTCTACATTGCATGAGACTCATTACACATGCCTTTCACTCAAGAGGCTTGTAGAACATCTGAAACAACAACAGATTACAAGCAAACGTAAAGCAATACAACAAACAGGCTCTTCACACTTAAGATAGTGGCCTGCACAGATGTGTGAAAAAGCATCACAGCAGTAGGAGAGATGGGATCTTATCCGAGCTAACACGTTATGCCAGGTACCATGGTGTGAGAGCAATCCATTACTTATTAGTCACAATAAAAGCAATTCTCATTATGTTTCTGCATTTGGTCAAAAATATTCAAGCCTGGGACAGCTCAGGTAGATGCAGAGCTAATGACTGAAGAAAGTCCAACTTTATTACTTTGAGACCAAAGAGGTAAATTTTGATCTTGTGAAGTAGTAGTTAATTAGTTTTAATTGAATTCACATCTAAAAATTGCCCACATTTTCTAATCATTTGCTTTAAGATCTTTGACTATTTATGTATCACTTGTTAGGCAGCATCATTCAAATGTTGCTTAAGCTTTTAATAAACTCAGAAGTCAAAGGTCATACGCTTCACATAGATTAGTAATGTTATCATGTTAGACACTCTTATGGAAACAGCACTCTTATGGAAACAGGTGAATTGATAATGCTTGTTTGACATATGCACTCTCACAAAAGACATTTTGTACTGACATACTTTTCAGGTATGGCAATGACTCTGTTTAATGTAATCCATCACATTTATGAGGGTTGGAGCAGCTTCTGTTTATCTAGGCTCTTCACGGTCTGCTGTTCAGTTCATGGTGCCTGAAAGCAGCCCTTATCCAACAAGTGCAAGTAAAATCTCTTTTTAATGTGTGTGTGTGTGTGTGAGAGAGAGAGAGAGAGAGAGGCAGAGGACAAAGATGTGTAGTTGGTTTGTGTTTTAATGGAAAACGTGTAATATTTTATTTTATTTTATTTTATTTTATTTTATTTTATTTTATTTTATTTTATTTTATTTTATTTTATTTTATT
>JBAMHW010000024.1:16481083-16493570 GCA_037177495.1 Rhadinocentrus ornatus | reverse complement strand
TATTTTATTTTATTTTATTTTATTTTATTTTATTTTATTTTATTTTATTTTATTTTTATTTTATTTTATTTTATTTTCATTCATCGTTTACAGACCATGGTCCTTACCAGGTCTTAAATTCGATCAGTACAGCCTCAGTTGAATAACGTGGTTTGACATATTACACAGTGTCTTTATTTGCTTAATAAAGACTAAGTGCAAAAGAACTTAGTCCAGCTGAAGGTAAGCAGCAGCAAGGTGCTGCTAATCGAACTCACTTGATTAACTAATCATCAAGTTTTTTCAATTTGTTGGTCATTCAGGTGTGTGCTAACAGAAAACCGAAGAGGAAAGACTTCAGCAAAGATCATGGTGAAGCAACTGTTGTTGCTAATCAATCTGGAAAGGATTATGAGGCTGTTTCTAATAAATTTGGAGTCTGTCATTCATTAGACAGATAATTTACAGGTGGAAAACATTTTAGTTATCAATCTTTCCATGAGTAGACGTCCTGCCAAGGTTGGATTGTACAATGCTAAAATAAAATGCAAAAAACCCAAGAGCTACATCTCAGACTCGACAGAAAGCATGATAAATGTTAATGTTCTTGACTATATATATATGTTGTAAAAAGACTTGCTTAGGGGGGTTTTCAGGAAAAGCCTCTTTTCTTTTAAACAAACATGACAGCACAAATTAATGTCCTTTTGAAAAGATCAGACTAAAGTGGCGATGTTTTACCATAATGCATACCATATTGCGTGACAGCTAAATAGCATCTCAACAAAAAAACACCTCATACCATCTGTCAAGCACAGTGGTGGAAAGATGATGATCTGGGCTTGTTTTGCAGTCACAGGACCTGTACACCTTCATGAACTCCTCTGTGTACCAAATCATCCTAGAGCCATATGTGACGCATCAATTTGGCCAAAACTGGTTCATACAACATGACAATGATCCAAGGACACCAGCAAATCTTCTGCAACATGGATGAAAAAGAAAACAATGAAGATGTTGAAATGGTCCAGTCAAAGTCTAAACCTCCACTCAATCAAAATCCTGTCTTTAAGAGAACTGAACATAAGCTAATGTCCACAAATCTTAATGAACTGAAGCAATGTTAGAAGAATAGACCAAAATCTCTCCACAACTATGTTGGAGATTGATAATGTCAATGACAGAAAAAGATAATTCAAGTTATTGCTGCTAAAGGTGGCTCAAGGTATTTAATAATGGGGTGTGCTTAGTTTTTCACACAATGATTCTATGTTTTAGGCTGGTGAAATTTATGTTTCCATCGTCTGACACCAAGAAATGCCATTAAGCCTCAGTTGCCTTGATTTTTTGGTTGGGACAAATCCACTTCATTACTTGGGAATAAATAGTTAATTATTGGTACGTTTGTGTCAAGATGGTAAAAGGTAACATTTTTATACAGTAGCCTAGCAGTCAAAAGCTGTACATACTAATATTAATGCTACATTTGGCTTCTTCCTAGCCTCAATTTTCATTCTGCATATTTTTTTGTTCCATAAACTTAAGAAAATATTGGTCCCATATTTACTGTGAGTCAGGGACTCTTCGGAGAAAGAATGAGTAGAAACATGACGAAAATATACAATTAAGATTTCTTAACATATTCAAAGGTTGCAGTTAGCCACAGGACTGTTTGGGTACACCAGCAGCTCATTCTCCTGAGACTGCTTCCTTTTTTTAATTTAAGGTACAGGAAGAACAAAAATATTGCACTGCTACTTAGCCGGCAGCTAGAATATCCAAAGAAAATTAAGCCTATGTGATGATATTTTAGGGTTTACTGAATGAATCAAAGAAAGTCATGGTGGTATAGAGGAGCACGGAACATGCTGTCTTGCAGGGCTCCCAAGGGACGTCACGACAATTCCTTTCACCTGCTTTTTATAGAGTCGTAAAAAACAAAGGTTTAGTCTTTGGCTGTCCCTAATCCCTTGTCAAAAACACACCTTGATTTAGGTATAAATCTCAGTTTTAAAGTCTCTGTAAAGGTCCTTCGTTCACGGCAGCTTATATCTGCACTCATCGTGGTAATCGCCCACAGGTAACAGTGGCTATTGCAGCCATTTAGTTAATTCTACTACAATAATCAACCACTCTGCATTGCCTCTGCAGACCATAAAAGTCAATGGCAAGAAACAACAATTTGCACAAGACAAACTCATTAACGTGCCCCTGTGTTTATAGGTAAACAGTGAACACATAACAGCCCCCAGATAAGAGAAAGGGCAGACAGACTAAGTTGTCACGGTCCAATAAACCCCAGCTAATGCTCTCTTGAAGAGCCGTTTGGGCTCCTACATATGGAGAGTGTTTGAGCTGCCACCAAGGCCAAAGATAATAAGACCAGTGGGAGGCAGATGATTTCTGGAACTTTTTCTCCTTAGTCCTTTACCAACTTTTTCCAGTAGCATTGGTACCACTGATGTCTGTGACTGTTATATAAGACACGGAGAATTTACATAACTTCATCACCAGAGAGAAATAACTCCAACAAATCCTGATGTTGGAAATCTACTTTCTGTTGGCGTCTACAAATGTAGCAGTGGCTATAAAAGCTTTTCTTCAAAGCCTCTGTCCTCGCTTTAGACGTTAAAAACCACCTACTTTTCCATTTGGGCCACGCATGCTGCTGTGTCCAAATAGAAAGATTATTGCCACACACATGCACAGAAGTCCATTCGAGTGCAGGAGCAATTTCCCAGAAGAATGTCTGACTCCTTCCTGCCATCACAGACAGAAAGGGGGAAATGATTATGCACTTTTATTCAGCCTTATCTTTAGAATGGGGGAGCCACTAATATGAGCAGAGTGCTTTTCATGCAGCCAGGTCTGTTTGCACAGTTCAGACAAAATGGGGGGCTGATTGCAGCCCACCATCACAGTGCAATAATTCATGAGCATATGAATGGCTTCAAAGGAAGCCATCAAGTGATGCTGCGACAGGACTGTAGATAACTACAGTGAATGAATATTAAAACATGAGCTATAGAACATGTTTCTTTTATGTTGCAGACTTTTCCAGTGCTGAATACACCACAGACACACACTACAGTCACATTTAATTTGTTTTGAAAAACTTTTGGATCCCACATGAGCAAAGCTAACTGACCCAACAGCAGCATCACTTTGTCTTTTTTTTAAATAAATATATATATAAAACAGAGCTGACCATTACAGCAATATCTCACAAACTGATATGTTTATGAGTGAGCGGGCAGTGACGTCTCGGGTAACTCAGACAGATGACGACACAAGGATTGGATGGCTTGGGAGAGGTGGATGATTTAATTCAGAAGATGCTCTCAAATAAGTCACATGCTTAAGAAGCAAAATGATCCCTTTAAGATTGGTAATGAGCTAAATTTTGTATGTTGTAGGTGTCAGACGATGCAGATACATTGATGACTGGCTGTGTTATAAACACAACATCCCACAACAAAACAATGTGATATCACACCAGATGTGACTCACTGTATCTGTGGCTTACAGTAGATTGTAAACAGATTATATTTTCTAGAAGATGTGCAGATTTAAGGTCTCTAAAGGGGTTGACTGAATTGACAGTGGACACAAAACAGAGCAAAACATGAAGCACTCTAAATGGTAAAAAGGCTCCACAGTGACATATAAATGCCTTATACAGTCAATATTAATAGCAGTTGCAGCAAATGAGCAATATTTAAGCAGCTGATCATCAATAACTAATAAAAAAAACAAAAAAAACAACTCATTTATAGCCATGAGCGCACATGTTCCAACAGATTGCTTTTCTTGGTGAGATGAGACTTGAGGTAAACACTTTGTTTGTTTGCTTTCTAGTTTCTGGCCAACAGCAAACACAGCCCTAGTTTTGAAATCAATCACTTTAATTCCCAGGCTCAGAGGTATGTGTGACTGGTCGTATATCAGGCGCACCTCTCAGGACAGAGGGGAAAGTGATATTGAGGCAGACTGGAGTGTTGGTGAAAGACAATAGCTGAAACTCAAGTAACTCAAGTTACATTAAACCTTCAGAAAAATAAAATAAAATAAATTTCTATAGGAGTCTGCAGGGAGGTTGGTACCATCACAGATGCTGCCTTTTGCTTACAAAATCCTGAATGGTCTTTATCTTTCCAAATGCAGTTAAAACATGGTGTCATGGACCAGAGAACATCCTGGCTATTTTTCTCTCTGACATGAAGTCATACTCATAGAGTGCTGTAGCATTTCTGCTCAGTCAACATATGACTTCCTGCTTGTGTAATACAGTTTCAAGTTACAATTCAGGTTGCAGCAATGAGGTGTGTTGAGTGAAAATGGATTTCCAAGGTACTCCTGAGCTCATGATGCCATGCTGATCGTGGTGGTATCTACCGGTGTGAACTTTGGATCATTTTTGTGACAGTTTGGCACAAAGCAACAACATATCATTAATAATCTTTATGTATCTTTATTTCTCTTCTGTTTTTTGGGTTGCTAGCAGTAAATCCTAGACTTGTTACGAGTTTGATGATGAGATTTCTCAGCAGAGACAGAAAATGTCTATTTCCAGAAATTTGATTTGCACGTTATCAAACACTCAAGAGTTCATTTTTATCTTTTTCTTCGGGTTTCCTATGAAATTAAACTGGAAAATATTTATTATTCCCTTAAGAGGGAAAAATGTAAACACAGACAACACATTCATCAAACTTATTGGTTATACATTCATTTTAAATTTAATTACACAATTCTCCAATCAGTAATGTGAACTGATGTCAGATTAACATGTAGAATGTCTTAGAGCTTGTTTTCATCAGTCAACTCCAAACTTCTGCCCAACTGACTGACCACATGCATTTCCCCTTTAAAAAAATAAGACAAATGGTGTTAATCGGCACATAGGAGCTCTGTGCATCACTCAGCTCCAGCTTGTCCTGCTGTAATAAAGCTGGCCGCCTGCCCGAGTAATTACTCTCATCCGTCTCAGTCGTAACAGAAAGAACCTGACTGAATAAAAGCTTTCAGACGGGCCCCAAAACAAGTTGAATTAAGGTACAAACCATTTTTCTCTATGCTGTTGGTGTCTGATTAGAGATCTTAATGTCTAAGTATGCCTCTTGCAATGATGCTTGAATGAATAAAATGTATATGTAGGCCTGACTCAACAAAAAAAAAAAATCCATGAAGAAGAAAGGTTTTTATTCATTTGCAAACAGCAGTGAATCATTTCAGTTAAATTTTTGAGGTTTATTTTTAATTGAATCTCAACACAAAACAAAATCCCAAACATAAAAAGGAGGTTTAATAAGAACATAATTCTTCTTAAAGACTAATGAAGTCATTAGTACAAATATACAGTATAAATGAAAAGTTACAAACCTGCTACAAAGACAAAGCGTTTTTTTTTTTTTTATTTATCATAACAGACTGAAAATAAAGCTCCTTTATTTTCCATTCTAAAGGATTTATTTTATGTAATATTAATGGCATGCTTGCCATTAACAGGTTTAAGCACTGCACACTTCCTTTTCAAGCATTGTTTCTACCATCTTGGGTAAGAATCCTTCCAAGAAGTGAAAGAAGTCATGAAAAGTTCCTGGCTCGACATTGCTTGGCTCCAACGTGAGCACCGTCTTTGTGCTTTCTGTCCCACCCACTATCTGGGGCTGAACTTTAAACTCCAGAGGTTCCTTGAGCTCTGGCTCTTTTTCAATGATGTAAGCTGTGACCCGGGACTCCAGCTCCATACAGCTTCCCTCTGGTCTCGAGTCTGTATCTTTGATCAGCTCCCGTCTCACTTTTCTCCGGCCAGCCCACACAATGTGCTTTTGCACACAGATCCATGGAGGGAATTCGGGCTTCCACCTTTTTGCCACTCTTGGCTTTTTGCTTTGAGGCGACACTGAGGTATCACTTCCAGAAGACAACGGCCTCTTGGCACCAACAAAAACAGAACCCAGAGGGCTTGTCTGGTTCTGGGATTCACCACTGTCTAAGTCGTCGTTTATTGATGAGTTGAAGGAAGCTGATGTAGCTTCCATTTCCTCAGCAGCATCAGATGAAAGCTCACCTAATATAGTATCTGTGGTGGCTGAAAGGTGACACTTGAGAACCGCTTTCAAAACTCCCTCAACAGCTGAGTAAACCCTTTGGAACCACAGCAGCCGGAAACCATCTCCCGCCTTGTGCAGCTCGCTTCGGAGGGCCTCTGGGAGCGTTGCTGACTTGAAAGGGATGCTGATGGTCAGCTGCTCTGGTTTGGAATGAGAGACTTCCCCGTGTGGGGTAAATAAGCGTATCAGTCCCCATGACTTCCCCTTGGTGGACTTGCACTGGTACTGCAGGCTGCGACAGTACTTTTCAGCCTCCTGGCACTCCCTCTGGAAGCAGCGCTGAGAGCGCTCGTTCAGGTTTCCAGCCACATTGTGGGTGAGCTCAAAGGGGTCCAAAAGATTTAGCGGGCCCAGTTTGGGATGGGAGTGAGGAGTCAGGGTGGGCAGTTCCTCTTCCATCACTTCATCCTCATTCATTTGACTGAGGAAGTTTATGACTGGGAGTGAACGCCCCTCTCTAGGGGATATGACACTACTGGCAAAATCAAACGTGACATAGAAGGAGAAGAAGCCAGCGAGCAGGGAGCCTGGGCAGAGAAAACAAAGACTGACATTTAGGTTGTGGTTTAGATATTACATTCAAAAGCTTGGTTTAAGCCACATTAATAGTTCACTTTTAATTTAACTTACAGAGGTCTTGTGTGTTCTTGCTCGGGGGCAGAGCGATAGGCTGACTGGGGAAGGTGCAGTTCCACCCTTCAATCACACACTCTTCCTCCTCACCTGCAAAGAGATTATTAAACTACTGATTATGGAGGAAAACAAACCATGAGCTACTGAATTTGCAGAAAAAAGGACCAACTAAGATGATCCAAGTTATTTGGAAATAAATATTCTCAACTAATATTCTTCTTTTTCCCCTAATTATGAATGCCCAAGAGTAACCGTTTGCATCTTAGCTCGTCAAACCGGGGGGTTAAAAACAGACGCGGAGTATGACATTTAATAAAATAAGGCTTCCTTGCTGGATCACATTAATTTAAACCAGCATAAATTAAACGTGAGAAGTGACACAGTTGCATTATTCCTTTGTCCTCAAATCCTCCCTCGTCTGGGTCTAATCTTGGAATTGAGACGGACACATTTCCTCTACATATTTGGCTGTGAATGATTTCCAGGTTACCAGCAGGAGAATGAAGGACTGGGGAGATGTGGAGGCGAAACTTAGTTAAATGAAATAAGCTTTTTGTAAAACCTTACCTGTGTTGTTATGTATGTTGGATTTGGGTTAAAATCATGCTGAAAGGCAAGATTCCTTTTTCGTCATCAGTTTTTCCTTCAGACTTGATTAATACCACATTATTATGTGAAATATTGTTTCATGTTTTGTTATAATGTGTTTATTGTGAGAGAAGCTGTTAACCATCAATGCAACTTACAGCAAAACTAGGAACATATATTATACTACAGATGTAATTTTTTTATGAACTGACTAGGTTTTACAGGTTGGAAAGAAGCAATGGTTGACATGTTTGTGCAGCTGACAGAGCTTCCAACTTTTTAACTCTTGCACAACTAAACCCCCCTAATCAAAGTAAGAAATAATGAGTGTAGACAAACTGGAGTAATGCAGCACTTACAGGCCATGTCTTTGAGTTGGTCCACTGTGGGAAGAACAGGAGGCTCACAGTTCTGGAGGAAGAAGATGATCAGCAATGTCAAAGCATAGTTGTTGAGAAGGGGACCAGCACCACTGGGATTACCTGCAGGTAAGAAGAAGCTGGAATTAGTAAATGGCCATGAAATTATACTTAAAGTTAAAAGATTTATAATGGTAGAGAGTGGTGGGTGAAGTCTGGATCTTTTGCTTCACGAGCAGCACTTCATTAAAACATATTTGTGTTTGTTAACATATTTTGTTGAGTTTGAGGCACAAAGATGGTTTTCTTGGCACTTCTGCCTCAACAAGTCACAGGATGGATGGATGGATGATGACTTCTGTGGCCTAGAGTCATTTTAGAGAATCCAGAGTGTAAACCAGAGCAGACTCTCTGGCAACAATATTGTTACAAATTATGTTTTATTTTCAAGTCAGAAAGATTATTTCTGACAAACAATTTTCTTTTATTACTGGCATCCCTGATCAAAGGAACTGCTTTAAGATCCAGATCTGAATTAAACAGCACCTTTACATGTAATTAATTCCAACATGCTCTCCAAACTCTGATGAAAGGTGAATTGGTAGCATTAAAGATATAGTTCAAAGGAAAAAGGCAAGATATGGCCCAGGCCTTTCCTGTATAATAACTTTATTATGATTTTTTACAATAGGAGGAATCGCAGTCTGTACACGCTAAGAGCTTTAATTATGATGGCTTTATTTTGACCGAAGCTTTGATACCAAGGTACTAAAAATGAAAAAAAGAAGTCCAGATCAGGGGCCTTGACAGTTTGGCCAGAGGAGGAGAGCGTAGCTCCACTGACATCTGCTGACCAAAGGAGGAAATAACTACCTAAATGTACAGGTAACCAGTCAGTCAGTCATACATTTTTATCTGTCTCCAAATAATTTAAAATTACTGCTTCATCCTACCTGCAAGCTGTTTCTGCCTGGCCCAGTAGCGGATGGTGTACACCAGAGGTCTCAACCTGTCTTCCATCCCTGAACACAGCTGGAGGAAGTGGGTGTTCCTTACTGCCAGTCTAGTGAAGGATACAGAGATTTGTGCTCACTGTATAACACAAAAACGCTCCTTATCAAGTCCGACTTAATAAGAAGACTTTTGATCCTTCACAATATTCTACAAATAAGAGAAAAAATGTATTTACTGACCTGTTGTTAATGGTGATGTCCCCGTGCAAGTTAAGCTCTTTGTGATGGAACTTGATGACAGGGAGGCGAGCGGTGCCGACCACGTGAACTTTGTGCACGCTGGGGACACACCGTTTCAGGATGGTTGCCACAAGGTCTAGAACCTCAGTCGGAGAGGCTGTTGATAAGTTGATATCAGACAGAATGGAGTCTTCAGAATTCCCATCATCTGACATTCCTTCACTTGCCTGGAGAAAAAGGTTCCCCAGTTAACACAGAAGCAAAAACTAAAAGGGAAACCAACTCGGGTTGATCTTAAACCATGAGCCCTGTAATAGACTGGCAACCTGTCCAGGGTGTACCCTGTCTCTCGCCTGCTTATTGTTAGGATAGGTTCCAGCTTCTCCGTGGCACTGAACTGGAAGCGGTATAGAAAATAATGAATGTATGAATAACAAACCTGGTCTGTAGTGGTCTTGGCACGGGCTTGGAACACCTTAGTGTTTTCAAGGTCAAGGAACAGGTCTAAGTCACAGGAGTGGATGCCAAAAGTGTTGACAGATGAACCAAAAGGCAGAATCTGGCTGTCTGCAACCCATACAAAAATGAGAAGTGTCAAAAAAGGGAGAATTCTTTGCATCATTTACTATGATTATGCAAAACCTATAGTTTGTCTGTTTGTTTACAAAGAAGTCACCTGGAAAAAATTCGATAAAAACCTCCTGAAGAAGCTGAATAAACAAGCTTCGAGCTTTCTTTTCATTTTCTCCCAGCTGAAATCGCTCGACTATGTACCGCATCTGTGCATCCACCTGAAGGAGAACAAAGAACAAAATAAGTCCCAATGTAGCTAAATCCCTTGATAACAAACATGTAAAGTTATACAGTGCCACTGACAGAACGAACAATTAAACTTATTCAAAATTTGGTATCGGCTGTGGTGCAGTTTTCTGACAGTTTCAATATTTTAATTTTTTTTCCTAAATATGTGTATTAGTACTATATTAGTATGCACATGTCAGACTGGAAGCTTAGTAGATAAACTGTATAATCGATGCTTACAGATGCCAACTGACACAACTCAGGTTTAAGACGATCAAGAACTTGTTGGAGGTTCTGGGGGTCATTCTTCTTGGGAATTAACTTGAACTCCTTCTTTTCTCGAGGTTTAACACGCAGCTTCAGGCCTTTCATCTTATGCTCCACACAGGACAGAACTGCCTCTATGCTCTCAGTCTCACTGAACTGCACAATGGCATACACACCCTGCAAGAACAGACAGAAACATCAGGTACTATCCAGCCCTTCAACAGAACATAAGCTACTCTACAGGGAATAGCATGGTAAGGCTGGACAGATTATTAAATATTAAGATGTATTTCATTGTGTGCAGCTGTCCGACCTTGTCTTTATCCATGATGATATCTGAGACAGTCCCAAACTTCTGGAAGTACTCAGCTATGTCAGTATGAGAGACGTCAGGCTTGATTCCGCTGACGAACACACTGTGCTCTTCCTGGGTCTTCCGGGTGGCCCGCACAGTGCTCAGTGTCTGATGCTTTCTCCCCTTTACATGCTGATCCAAGCTTGGCACTGCAGGTCAACAAAATCAGAAACAAAGACATGAATGTTTTGCCAAGAAAACAAGAATTGGGTGTGCCAATTTATTGAAAATGGGAAAAAAAAAACAGTACATGGACCAAAAATTAAGTTAGTTTTGTTCTAACAAGTTTGAAATAAAATCCAAATAAAAAATTAAGTTACAAATACCAAACAATAACTCAGTCCTGTTTTGGAACATAAAAACCATCAAGCCACCATCACAGAATCAATTAACTGATCACAGCACCACCAATTAGGGTTGTGGGTTATGCCATTTCAACTTGTGTGTAAGTGCAAAGAAAACTGCCCCATCTTGTCTCTGCTACTTACTCCCTTTATAGCTTGGAGAGGGATTAGCTGTGAATCACCTCCAGCCTCCCATCACTCACATAATACAATGCACTTTGAAGGTGCATCATTCCTGGCTTGAAAAGCCATATATGAACACACCCATTATTTGGCATGACCACATACTGTATATTCTTTACAACAGTGTGAACCCTCTAAAGCCTGGAACACACATAAGGATTTTTTTTAATCTTATGAAATTTTATTATTTGGTTGAAACCTCACATGTGAAGATAAAAAATCAGGCATTTAACAGTTTTTATCATACTGTGTGTGGTGTGCACAATCACAAAAAGCACACATAACGATGCTGTCAAACGTGATCTAATAAAAACAAATTTAAAAACATCGCCGTGTTTGGTCGGGAAGGGGCAAAATCGGAACAAAAGCAGCCTTATAATCTTTATGTGTGTACCAGGCCTTAGACAACCTTTCTGGTAATTTCTTTAAGTTCCATAGTATTCAGGAATCCTTCTCCAGGCTTCTTAAAGGCCATTTCAAAAATTTTCTTTGGTTGTTGGCTGCTTAATGTTCTGTTCCCTTTAAAGATGCACACTGCTTCGATAATGTTAAGGTCCAGGCTCTGGGGATTCATCACGCAATTAAACTTGTTGCTACTAATTTTCAGTCCAGTTCTTGTATCATCTGGCATGGCATACCTCAGCCCTTTTCCCCCCATTCCTTAAGAATGGCTTCTTGACAGCCACCCCTCCATGGCTTTACTAAACAGTAGATGAATCAGTTCAAGGGCCACATGTCTCTTCTGGCTCTTGTGTTAGGTCTGCAATCAATCAAGCATCCGCCAACTCCTGGACAATCTGTGGTGCAACGTGGCGTTGGTGGATGGAGTGAGACACGATGTCCCAGATGTGCTGAATTGGATTGAGGTCTGGGGAACTGCGGGCCAGTCCATAGCATCAATGCCTTCGTCTTGCAGAAACTGCTGACACACTCCAGCTACATAAGGTCTAGCATTGTCTTGCATTAGGAGGAACCCAGGGCCAACCGCACCAGCATATGGTCTCACAAGAGGTCTGAGGATCTGATCTCGGCAGCCTAATGGCAGTCAAGCTACTTCTGGCGAGCACATAGAGGGCTGTGTGGCCCCCCAAAGAAATGCCACCCCACACCAATATTGACCCACAGCCAAACTGGTCATGCTGGAGGACGTTGCAGGCAGCAGAACGTTTTCCAAGGCTTCTCCAGAGGTCACATGTGCTCAGTGTGAACCTGCTTTCATCTGTGAAGAGCACAGGGCGCCAGTGGCCAATTTGCCAATCTTGGTGTTCTCTGGCAAACGCCAAACGTCCTGCACGGTATTGGGCTGTAAACACAGCCCCCATCTGTGGACGTAGGGTCCTCATACCACCCTCATGGAGTCTGTTTCTGACCATCTGAGCAGACACATGCACATTTGTGGCCTGCTGGAGGTCATTTTGCAGGGCTCTGGCAGTGCTCCTCCTGTTTAATCCTTGCACAAAGGCGGAGGTAGCGGTCCTGCTGCTGGGTTGTTGCCCTCCTACGGCCTCCTCATGTACTGGCCTGTCTCCTGGTAGCACCTCCATGCTCTGGACACTACGCTGACACACAGCAAACCTTCTTGCCACAGGTCACATTGATGTGCCATCCTGGATGAGCTGCACTACGTGAGCCACTTGTGTGGGTTGTAGACTCCGTCTCATGCTACCAC
>JBAMHW010000024.1:16460202-16480983 GCA_037177495.1 Rhadinocentrus ornatus | reverse complement strand
GACAAAAACCCTGGTTCAACCCTTGAGTTAGGTGACTTCTTTGTATGCTCGAATAGTTCATAGGACAAATTTAAGTGGCTTAAAGAAAACCATCTTTTTGAAAAATGTCAGGCAAATGAACAGGACTGCAAAATAATTGAAAACGCAGAAATGTCAGAATAAAAACCTCAAAAGAACTTCAGAAAACCTGGAGAAGTATTGCTCAAATCTACTAAGATGTGTGGCTTTTTGGAAGCTAATTACAAAGAAATGAAGGGTAGCTGAAGACTATGCACAATACTTTAAATATAAATTTTTTATAGTTTTTTTTTAAGTAATAAAATAAACTGCTTAATTTTTTTTTATCTACCATGTACTTCACCGAATCATGGTAACAATACATATATATAATTGGCATTTATTGGTAGGCGTGTATGTCAACATGAAGCACAGACTACAGCGTAATAAATGAAGATAACCTGCTCAGAATAACTTGATAACATTTAATGGAACTTCAGACTCGTGCGTGGCTAAGTTAGCTTCCCTCACTTACTGTTGGGTAAGTTGACGTTGCACAGAGTGCAGTGAAAGCCTCTCGGTGTCGTTTTTATGTCTCTGTCTGACGACATAGTGGTTAAAAAGTCAAATATATTAATATGAAAGGAAGAAAATCAAAAATTTTCCCAGGTCGCAGACAAAGTTTAGGAACGAGCGTCCTCCATGCTTCTCTCAAATCTCCCTCCAGCGTTAGGTCTGCGTTTCAGTAAAGTCCGTCCCAAAAATCTTTCCGGGCAGTTCTCTTCTTCCTGAAGAGGTTCCCGCTACTCACATGCGACCGAAGCCAACTTAAATAATATACCATATTAACTAAAACAGCTCGGAAACTTCGCTTGGATGCCCGCTGAACTGGAATAATTGTCATTTATTAGTTTACAGGCCATCAGCGAGGGGACTAATAAAATTGGATAAAATTAATGGTTTAAAGTTCCAATATGCCTTTGAAGGATATCGCCACAAGGATCTTTTCAGGGAGTTTAGTCCATATAATGTGCATACTTTAATTTCAACAGCTGTGTCCATAGTGTGTGTATGTGTATATATATATTATACAAAATTGTTGGCTTTAGGTGAATGGCACCTTTCATCCCTGTATAAAAATTTTAAATAGCTTTTACTATAGAACATGGATAACACACTTGAGCATGTCTTAAAGCTGTTTGTTAAATTATAATCCCACTTTGAGTTGATGCATCCAAAATGATAGAATATATTATTTTTAAAGAATAAAGCAAAAATAATCACACCAGCTTTTCTTGTACAAAAATTTAATAACTTTTTTCTTCCTACAGTAAAATATTAAAAACAAAGAAAAAAAAAGTAAAAAATAACATACAACTTGTGGAAAAAAAAGGCTTAAAACAACAATCCCTGCTGTACTGAAGCAAAACCTAATTCATTAACGGTCAATAAAACTAATTTGTTTAATAAAAAAAAAAAAAATTAAGAGAGGAAAGACAATTATTATACAAATGCATCTATTTTTTAGCTGATCTTCCTCGTCGGATTTTAGGCTGTGGTTCAGCTTCAGCATCTTTTATGCTCCTCTTACTTCCAGACTCTGCTGTCACATCAGCAACCGTCGCTCTACGTCTGCCTCTCTTGGCAGGCTGTGTTACAACAACTTTATCTGAGAGATCCTCCTCTTCATCTTTGTTGGGATCCTTTGAAGCAGCTTTGCTTTCAGCATCAACTTGGTTTGTCATTGTTGACTTCCTCCCTCTAACGGCCTTAACTGGTGCTGATTTAGGAATGTCAAAGACTTCCAGGCATAATTTCCACTTGACAGATTTGTTGGACTTCTTTTCATGTTCATCTACAGGTTTGTTTAAATCTTCAGAAGAATCTGCCTGGTCACTGGTCACCAAGACCTCATCAGCTGTGGGATTAATTGCAGCCCGTCTCCCCCTCGTTGCTGGTTTGACTGGTGCTGGAGCAGAATTTGATGTGGATTCTTCGGCGCTCTCCTGAGGAGGTGCTGCCCCTCGGCGTGCTCTCTTTGCTGGAACGCTGCTGGGTTTTGGAACTTGGACACATTGTTCAGCCTTTTTCTCCTCTTTCAGCTCCTGCTGGGGTTCAGGATTTTCAGTACTGGCACTTTTTTCTGTGACCTGCTTTCCTCTCTTACCCCGTTTAGGTTTGTCTGTAGAGGAAATAAGAACTTCGAGCTCGGTGGACTCTATGGTTCCCACATTCTCAGCGTCAAATTTAGCTTTTCGCCCTCCTCTCCTGGGTTTGGCACAAGATCGTTCACTCGCTGCTTCTCCTTCAACTGCTGAAATTTCGGCCTTTTCTGGAGCAACCATTTCCACAGTTTGGACCTCTTCTCTTGGTTCTACTTGATCTTGCTCAGGTTTTCTTGTTCTCCTTAATTTTTTACCAAGCTCCTGGGAGTCAGTAGCTTCCATCAAAGTTGTCTTTTCTCCTTCTTCCTGTTTGGTATTTCTTCCTCTTTTAGCTCTGACTGAAGGCTGAGTCACCTGCTTGGTCTCCACAGTGGAAACAGTGTCTTCTACCACCTCATTCTGTTTGGCTTTTCTCCCTCTCTTGGGTTTTCCAGCAGTGGGAGGATCCTCTTCAATTTTCTCTGGTTCCAGCAGAGCTGGCTCCACAGGTGTTGGTTTAGTTTTTCTCCCTCTGAGCAGCTTTGAGGCAACTTTGCCTTCTGGCGGTGCTGAATCATTATTCTCTTGACAGGTGTTTATTGGAGGGGCCAGGGAAATCTCCGCTGTAACTTCTGTTTCTACAGCTGGGTGATCAGATGTGCTATCTGGAGACTTTGCACGTCTGCTTCTTGTCTGTTTAACAGCAGGAGGCGCCGCAGCTTCCATTTTCTTCCCTTTCCTCCCTCTGACTGGGGCAGGAACCGCAGGCTCATCTGAATACTCAACAGCCTCCTGTTTATCCTCTATTTCTTTAAATTCTACCAGTTTTTCTCTCCTGCCTCTTACAGCTTTTTTCTGAACTACAGCCGTGTCCATTTCTATGACATTGCAAGCCTCTTTCTCCAAATCAGGTACAGTCTCTGCTTCAGGTGCCCGGACAGTTTTCATGGCTTCTGATTTAACTTGATCGGTGCTGCTGGGCAATACTTCTTGCCGATCACTGCTGGTTGCACTTGCATCTGCTTCTAAAACAGTAAAGGGAAAAAGTAATTAAATAAACACAATAAGTGAATCCTGCTCTGATTAGTGGCACAAAGTAATAAATATTTTGACTTCTGTGTGAGTCAAAATAACTAACTGTCCCCTGTTCAAACCAACCGTAAGCACAACACAGAGGAAGATGACCCACCTTTGGCTGCGGCAGCTTGTGGGGCATCTTCAGTCTGTGTGACAGGCACATCTTGCTGCTGTGGAGCTGACTGTCGTTTTCTTCCTCGCTTGGGTTTTACCACAGCCTTCTCCGGCCGCTCTGCACGCTCATTTGCTTTTTCCTCAACATCCGCTGTAGGTTTCTGTTCACTCTCAGGTCCTGGAGCAGTTTCCATTTGATTGAGGACCTCTTGGACAGTTTCAGCTTGATCCGTCACCTTTTTAGCATTTCTTCCTCTTTTTGGTTTAAGAGGAAGGTTTTTCACCCTGGAAGGTTCTTGGTTTTGGTCTTCCGCTGTAGGCTCAACATCCTTGTTTTCAGTAGTTTCAGCTTTTCTGCCTCTTGTGTGTCTGACTGCAGGTGGAACTGCGGCCTCAGTTTTCTTCTGCCTTCTTCCTCTGACTGGAGCAGGTTCAGGGGCTCCAGCTTCTTTAGCTTCCACTGGTTTTGCCCTTCTTCCTCGAGTGGATGTCTTTTTACAGCCGAGAGCCGAAGCAGTTGTAACCATTTCAGGTGCCTCCACCTCAGGAGAAACCTCACCTGTTCCCACTTTATGCTGCTGTTCTAGCACAGAGGAGAGGGTTTCCATGACATCTGGTGTCATGACATCTTTATTGTGTCCACCTTGAACCTCCAAATGGTCATCATGAATTGCTTCATTGGCATTTGGTTCTAAAATAAAAGGGGGGAAAAAAAAAGAAAAACATGTTATTATGTGTAATATGTATAATAGACCCAAACAAGACTACAAGAAACTAATCATCTCATTAATTACAAATCACTTAATTGACTTATTTCTAATTAAAGTAACCTTTTGCTTCATGGACACCGCACTCCTTTGGAACTTTATCTTCATCCTGATATAAAAGAAGGATAAAATATAAATAAATGAGCATTCGTGTGGAAAATAAAGCCAGTAAACCATTTCAACTACACAAATAACTTTTGTTTTAACTTTTGTTAAAATAGACATTTTTTAACTTTAAAAAAAAAAAAAACAGCTTAAAATTCTATAACTAACATTCAAATGAATGAATTATACCTTTGCTTAAGCTTTTTTCCATATGCAATCAGATTACTTCCTGTATTTTAAGTTTGCATTATATCCAATCCATACACCTCAGCTAACTGCGGTACTTAAATATAGATTAAGTGTTTCCATGGTTACCTGGTTCAACTCCAGTTGTCCTGATGGGTCGGTCACTGGCTCCTCCATCAGCTCTTTGAGTCCCTCAAAGTCTTCCACTGAAGCATTACCCCTCAGCCTGGGTGATTTCATCAGCCTCTTGATCCCAAAATTCTCCTCAACTGGTTCCGCTTTCTGTTTGGGAGTTCTCATGAGCCTCTTCACACCAACCGTATCTTCAACGGGAGAGCTCTTCTCCTTAGGTGCTTCCACCATTCTCTCAATATCAGTGAGGCACAGCATGAGGGAGCCCACTCTGAGTGGAGTTTTCACATCTGTTATTTCAGATTGGTTGTCAGGTTTTTGCACGTGTGTTGGGGTCTTAAGAAGTTCTTTAACACCATCCAAACTCACATTGCCAACCTCTTTTGGAGTCTTCAGAAGTTTTCCTCGAAGGTCTTCGAGAGGCTCAGCCTTCTGTTCCGGGGTCTTAAAAATTCTTTTGACTCCAGTTAAACACTCTTGTTGTTTGGGTTTCTGTTTTGGGGTTACAAGAAGTTTTCCTCTGATGTCCTCTACAGGTTCAGCTTTCTGTCTCGGGGTCTTCATGATCCTCTTGACTCCTGTGAGACACTCCTGTTGTTCCGCTTTCTGCTTTGGTGTTTTCAAGAGTTTTCCTCTCAAATCCTCAACAGGTTCGGCCTTTTGTCTTGGCGTCTTCATCATTCTCTTCACTCCAGTGAGACACTCTGGTAATTCTGGCTTCTGTTTGGGTGTTGTTACAGAGTTTGTCTTCAAGTCTGAGCACTGCTGTTCGCTGGTCTCAGAGTGAATTTCCAAGGCAGGAGTGTCACTGACAAAGCTAGCTTCTTCATTCCCGTCAAGAAGGCGTTGGACTGCCTCACTGTTGTATCTTTGACTCTTTACTGTAGACGCGACACTCAGCGGAGACACGATCATCTCACCTGCAAGGCACGTTTTTCATTTTAGCTTTTTGTAATTTAATATTCTATCAAGCTCATTCTAATCAGATTTTAAAATGAAGACTCTTCAATACAACCTTAAAAAACCTAATTTACCTAGCTCCTCTGGTGTGTGTAGCACTGACTGTTCTACCATCGATGTGCCCAGGTTGCCTGCTGGAGTCCTTGCGACACTGCTCTCAGTGATCAAAGACTTCCTCTTCCTCTCATGGACAGGAGTTTTAAACATTTCAGAGATCCCTAAAAATGCAGAGCACGAGAAACAAAATGAAAAGTCGGCAAAAAACTAAAGTGTTTTAATTTACAGTGATTATAAGAGGTTCAGTTTACCAGTTAAGTCTTCATCCATTTTCATGTTCTTTTTACAGAGCACAGTATTGGTGACCACTCTTGGCACAGCTCCAGTTGGATGCAACACTGTTCTTTTGTGAGCTCTGCCCACAACAATAGTAGCAGGTGAGTCTGCATGTCCAGTGCTCACGTGGCCCAAAAGTTTCCTGGCAGGAGTCTGACATATTCACAGTGACACAGTCATTACCAGTATGTAAACAAGTTACATGGATTTTTAGCATCATAAGGCCACAGCTGCAACTAATTGAGGTGTTGCAACACTTCTTACAGGTCAGATTAACTGACTTCCAAGAATTTAGTTGCCAAGAAAATACAGTTCTCGGTTCACAATGCATAAAAAAAAGCAAACTTGTTCCAGCAGAAGCCCAACTAACCTGTGGTTTCAGCACCGCCTTTTTAATCATCTTCTGCTGGATCTTTTTCTTAGCCGGAACGACTTGATGCTTAGTTTTTCCAAATTTAACAATGTCTGTCCAGGGAACTGCAACTGAAAAGAGAAGAGTGAGAAATTTGAAATGATAAACCAGAGTGTAATAACAATTAAATGTTAAACCCAACAGCAACAGTTTTCAGCTCTTCTCTTTATACCTCACAAAGATAAGCTATGAAACAGAAAGAACTTGAGCATTTAACATACGCTTCATGGATGCCCGTGACACACCACTTCTTCTCTGCAGTATTTTTACTGCACTCTTGGCAACTCTTGGCGTCTTCCGAGATGCACTCTTCATGCTCTTCCTCTTCAGAGGCATCTTTGGGGTAACAGTGACTGAAGGCTCCTTAGCGACAGTAGGAGACGGGGTGCTGATGCGTGAAACAGAGAAGCGCCCCTGGACCGTTGGGGTCTGGACTTTCAAGTTTAAGGGGGTTTTAGTTGGTGTCACACCAACCGATGAAGCCTTTTTCACAGTGGAAGGGTTTGTTCCCAGAGACCTTCTTTTGTTTATGGGGGTTGTACTCTTGCCCTTTGGAGTCTCCACTTTGTTTGGAGAGGGAGATTTTCCCCTTGCAGGAGACGGACTCTTGGATTTGGATGATTTCTTTGCAGGTGTTGCTGCCTTGGGAGATTTCTTCTCAGGGGATGTGGATTTGGGAGAAGAGGACCTGGATTTGGTAGACTTGGCAGGAGATGCCGCCTTGGGAGACGTTTTCCTTGGAGATGCAGCTTTAGGAGAAGAGGACCTGGATTGAGAAGCTTTCTTTCCAGGTGAGGCGGGCTTGGGAGAAGGCGACCTAGATTTTGGGGAATTTTTCCCAGATAGAGTTTTGGGAGAAGCAATCGTAAGGCTCGATGACTTCTTAGGTGAAGGGGTCTTTGTTTTAGCAGGACTTCCCTCCTGTAAGAAACCAGATATACTTTTAATCACAGTTCATGTTGAGTTGCAACTATATGATGAAGTCTGGTTAGCCCATCTTACTTTCCGCAAGCCAATGACAGAAGCTCGTCTGAGCAGTGACTGCTTAGGTTTAAACGCACAGAAGCTTCTCCTCGGAGTGGCTCCCTTGCAGAGAGGTGAGTTCGGAGGCAGCCGTTTGTCAAAAAACTCTGGGCTCAGATGACCCCCAAAGGAAACACGCTTCTTTTTTAGAGGTTGTGTCGGCAAATCTTTTCCAATCTCTCCACCCTTGCTCTTTTGCACTAAGAAGGAAAAATAAAGACAAATTTTAATATCAATGCAAATGTCTTATTTGAGTAATGACTTTTTTAAATAAAATACCAAATACTATAATAAAATAAGGACACGGTTTTGTAGTAAGAACCTTTTTCAGCATTCCCTGAGCTTCTTGGAGATCGTCTTGGAGGAAGCTCCGTTTTGGGAGATGTCACAGCTTCCTCTTGTTCTTTAGTCGCCAAAGGTTGGGCTGGTGTTGCCTCCTTACTCCTCCTTCTCATGGGTGACTTAGGTGACTGAGCGGAGATTAGCTCAATAACCTCAGCAACACTAAACTTCTGGGAAGCTGTGCTGTGTCTCCTCCGTGGTGAAGTTGCTTCAAGCTTGTAGGCGCTTTCAGCTTCTTCCTCTCTGAGCCTGTCTAGGCCAGCAGAGGGAACCTGGAAGGGCTTCCCCTGCTTCTTAACAGACTGTGGGGTTCCACTGGCTTTACCCTCTGGATCAGCAGCAATTTTAGCTTCATCTCTCTTGGGAGTTAAAGCTGGTTTTTCCTCATTTTTCCTGAGTGAGACCGGTTTTGGAGTGCAAAACCTTGCAGGTGTCTGAACTTGACTGGCAGAAGATTTGCGAGGGGTCTTGACATCCAGGGATTGTTTGATCATTTGATACAGGTCACTGAAGGGAGAGTCGGTCTTGCTTTGCAACTGGCTATCTTCAGTAGACTCCAACTCCAAAGTTTTCTCCAGGGAACGCTGGATGTTGTCATGGTTAGCTCCATCTTTGAGATGAGGGTCTAAAAACAAAAAGGTTAGAAATAGCAATTATTTAGTCTTTACTTTTAGTCTCTACCCAGTAGTAGACCTGAGGGACAGACAGATCTGTATGTTATTTATTTATAATTGCAGGGGTCAAAGCAAATAATTATCCTGAGCCCAGACTTCTTTTTTCCTATTTTGGGTGGTGTCTATTGTAGACTAGATGCAAACGAAACGGACCTTATATGCGTCATCATGAATAGGGCCCAACCAATTAATAGGCAGGCCGAATAAATCGTTGTTTTGCCGATTATGCGCCGGTTTATTCTTACTTTCTTATAAAACAGTAAATGCTGTTAAATGTCGGAGTCATGCAGAATGATGTCCTTGCAGCGTTTGTCCACTAGATAAAGTCTAGTGTCATCCCCCTGTCTGTTCAACAGGATTAGCTAGTAGCTAGCCAGGTTACATTAAGCAGTGGGCCGAGTAGAGCTTGCAGACAGGTAAGTTTATAATAATGTTGTGAAATTAATGACCCAGCATACATGTGTAATGACAAATGCTTTGTTGTGTCAGTAAGCTTTTTATTTACGCAGCATTGCTGAAGTTGTGCTAAATTAGCGTAATTTTGGTTCATATATGATATATGCCATGATATATTTCATGGCAAAAAAATTATTGGAGTAAAGAAAATGTAATTAAACATTAAAAGGCATCAGAAGGCTGCATAAATAGTGTTTCGCGAACTTCACTCATGATGGTTATATAAGGCATTCTCCTTATATATATTTATCTACCTGTACTTTAACCTACTTCTAACTTGCATCAGTAAGAAGTAAAAAACAAGATTTAATTAATTCATCATTCATTAATACAATTCATTTATAGATTGACTTTTTTTTTTTTTTAAGTTTATATATTTTAATTTCCCTGTTATTTAATGCTTTGTTGCATGTTTTTGGAAATTCTTCTATTTTAAAGTGGTGGTGTAAGCCTTAACGAACCAAAAATTAAGTTTTATATAAATATATATATATATTTTTATTTTTTTTTTAATCGGCCGATTAATCAATAATTGGATTTTTTTTAAACAAATATCTGAATTAGTCTAAAAAAAATCAATTTCGGCAGGGTCCTAATCATAAATAAAGGTTTCACATTAAAGACACTGTTTCAATGAATCTACCAGCCCCGTATAATAATTCATTCGAGATGTGAACATCCCAAGTCTTGCCGTTTTTCAGAGGAACCTAGTTTAATGTGCTCTGCACATTAACCAACCCCGTATTTGCATTTTCACAAATGGAATAAACGATTTCACAATTATAAATAATAATAATAATAAATTTAGTCCAGATTTGAACATCATAAGTGGTATTTTTTCCAGGTGGACCTGTTCTAATGCGGCCAGGGTCCCTAAATAGCAGTGGTTTCGACCTTTTTGTATACAGTTGTCCCTCGGTAATCGCAGGAGTTACGTTCTAAAAAAACCCACAATAGACAAAATCCGCAAAGTGGTCAGCTTTATTTTTTTTTTTTACAATTATTATAGATGTTTTAAGGCTGTAAAACCCCCCACTACACACTTTATACACTTTTCTCAGACAGGAATTAACATTTTCACACTTTCTCTTGTTTAAACACCCTAAAAGTTTAAACCTTGGTCGAAAAATAAGTCCAGTAGTAGAATGAAACCACAGGACGCAGAAGACAAAAAAATCTGCGGGGCTGCGAAAGGTGAACCGCGTTATAGCCAGGGACCACTGTACATGAATCAGAAGCTAACTTCATCATTGTCAGGCTGTGTCTCTGAACATTTCTGCTCTACTGTATCTAAAGCGCTAATAGCATAGATCTAAACTACAGCTGGATCCCTACTACACCGGCCTGCTGAACTTCTGATTGCTGTGTAATGCGTTTGAGAGTAAAGCAGCGTTTCTCTAATACCATTGGTAGAACTTAACATGACAATCTCACCTGTGGAAACTTCCGACGTCCTCTTTTGTTCCCACTCAGCAGTGACGCTGTCAACAACTTGATCTTGAAGAACCTTGAAGAACAACATCCTTTTATTAATGCATTTGTTAAATAGCCTAATTCATTCAAGTATCATCAAAATAAATCAACCAGGGAAATAAAGTGATAAAATATTATTATTAGGGAAATTACTTTGAGGCTTTCGGTTTTGCTTCCAATGGAAGATCTCTTCCTCTTTGGTGTAGGTGCTGGTGGGTACTCAAACCTGAAAAGTTATGACAGAACATAATGCCCCATTAGGACAATTCTTCACATTTCCACTTCATTCAGTTTACATTCATACATTAAGTCTTTACTGGGTTCAAAATAATTTTGGTCAGTCACAGTGATCTTAAACAAAATTAAATTTTTTGCTTCTGTATGACAAATGAAAAATAATTATCTGAGACGGTCAGTTGTAAATAAAATCAAATTTACTTTGCTGTTGATGGACATCTTGTATTAAATTGCTTGCTCAATATGGGTCAGATTGCAACAACTTTTCCCAGCAGTAACTGACTCAAATGTACAACATGTCCCTGGTTGGAGAAATACGGTTTTTCTTTTGTCTTAAAACATAGATTTGGGAGATGGGTGAAGTCTGGTAAAGGGAAAATATTCAACATTGTATGACAGCTGTTGATGCAGAATAATTTTGATTTTGAGACTAAGAAATTATGTTAGGATGTTTCTTTTCACCCTCACCTGAAAGAACGATCAATGATAGTTATCACATCTCCATGTTTCAAGCACTCAGCCTGCTGCAGAGCCTTTCCATTGACACGTGTTGGATTAGACGAACTTAGATTGGTCAAAATGACCTGGGAGAAAGACAAGCATCACCTCAGAGATAAAGTAGCTCAGCAATGATATCACAGTCAGTAACATTTTTATCACTTAAGAATATAATTCCAGTTTAGAAATTATTAAAATGATTCATGTGATAGCAGTGAGATGCCAGTCATGCTAATTTAAAGTGTTATAAAATTTTATGTTGTGTTACCTCTTTATTTTCATTCAGATCAATTCTGCAATGTTCCTTGGAGACGTGGGGAAGCTGAATACGGATATCGCAATCAGGCTTCCTGCAAGATCAAAAGGTAAACAAAGTCAACATATATATAATTTGGGAACACATTAAAGTAAAACATTCACCATGTTTACATAAAACATATCTAAACAGGCACAACAGAGCATTCTCCATACTAGGAGCTTTGACAGTATACATACATATACATATTATATATATATATATATATATAGTACAAATGTCTTAAATATACACTATTTAGAGGAAAAACAGACAAACTGATAATTTAATCTGATTTCTGACAAACATTTAACTGATCTGACCTTCCAAATAAACATGTGGCTGTAAGAGGAAATTCCGTCCCATCTCCTCCACTCCTCTTAATCACCACTATTTTCCCATGCAATGGCATTTTCCCGAAGTTACCTGAAAATATAAATAACAGATAAGCGTAAAGCACCACAGAACAGAGGCGACGTCAAGTTTACGTAACCAAGTCAGGTTCTCAGGGGGTCAGCATTTAAAAAGAGGAAATTCATAAAAGAGGGAAAAGCATGAAATTTGACCAAATTCTGTACAAATCATGCCATGGCCCAATGTTAAGAGACATTTTTATTGCATCCACTTAAGACAATGTTACTGTAAGTCGGCGGATTCATGCGGAGAATGTTGTTAGTTAAAACACCAATTGTGTGAGTTCCCACGTGGAATGTCATTTCTGGTATAGCAAGCATTAGAGATTTGAGCCAGCAACTAAAAGATCAAATTGGGACACCGTTTTTTTTTTCGGCCACACGTTCAAATCCATAGCTAATTTAGACAAATATTATAACATCAACGTGAAATCTTGTCACCGTGTCGACGGTGTTCGCTTTAACTTAACGTTTAAACTGAGACATCGGCGAAACCTTACCTGAAAGTCCGTTTAAAGATGCTTCAACGTCTGGTAATCCATAAACACTGACTGGGATGTGACAAAGACAATTAACTATAGTTTAATTTCAAACTAAAAGCAGAAACGACTACCCTAACTACCGACAAGTTAACTAACGTAAACTACAGTAGACAGCGCGGTCCCTTGTTGTCCGACGACAAATGTCTCTTGCCAGCGTCATCTGCTGCAGTGTATTACTCCGCCGAACTACACACAGAAACTCCATAATAATACATAGAGTTTTAAAAAAGAGATTGTAAAACTTACGTTTCGGCTCATGATTTATGTATTCCCTTTACTTACTAAGTTTTACAATTCTTTCCGACTGTTCGAATCAGAATTAAATTGCATTCATGCTAGAGGAACTATTTTGTTTACAAATTTGGCGGAGCAATCTCACTCTAGTAAAGAAATCGTAATTTGAAATTATTTGAAATTCCGCGCGAAGGGTCGTGATTGGTTAAACGTCACACTCACGCAAAAGAGGCGGGGTATAGTTTTATGTTCTTCTACGAGGATTTCCTGTCAGAATACAATTTTGCGAACCCCTTTGAAGAATGTAACAAATTATAACCCATGCAGTTCCTTAAGAATGACCATAGCTTCGGAAAAATATCGAAGCTATGCCATTAACATCATCTGCCGTGACTCCAATCGGAATTATTATAACTGTCCACAAATGTAACAACCTGGACATCTGGAAAGTCCGAATATCTTTCCAAAAGCTGCAGGGTATGTATTTTGAAAATGTTATCTTGAAAATGGCTTGACTTTTACACATCAAATATTGTATTTCCAATAAAACAAACGAAACATATTTCAAAATTACCCACAACCAAGACGTGTACACTTACTGAAGTAGGTGTACATTTTCTAAACAGCATCTTGTCTCTTTTTTGAACGTGGGGTCTCCGTAAAATTCTGGACAGACTCAAACTCACATCTCCATTAAAATGAATCTATGCTGCCTCTTGATGATCTAATCTGCTTTTTTGAATGTCCACAAAATCATTTTCAATATGCATTTAACTGTACTAACATAAACTCTCTTTTTTTTTTCCTAATTAAGAGACATTTTCTGGATCCCTTTTCACGCTTCAATCCTTTGCAGAATGGAGCTTCTTTTTTAAATGTTCATTATTTCTTGACAATGAGGTGGTTTGCAGCCTCACAGCAAGAAGGTTGCTGGTTCGAGCCTTGGCTGGGGGAGGTTCGAATGTAGGGGGCTGGTGACCTTTCTGTGTGGAGTTTGCATGTTCTCCCCGTGTATGCGTGGGTTCTCTCCGGGTTCTCCGGCTTCCTCCCACCATCCAAAGACATGCATGTCAGGTTAATTGGTGACTGTAAATTCTCCTTAGGAATGAGTGTGTGCGTGAACGGTTGTTTGTCCCTATGTATGTTGGCCCTGCGATGGACTGGTGACCTGTCCAGGGTGTACCCTGCCTTTCACCTAAAACAATGCCGGGATAGGCTCCAGCTCACCCCGCGACCCATAACAGGAATAAGCGGTACAGATAATGACTGACTATTAAATTCATCTATTGACATGCCTCTCTTTAATGATTGCCCAACTTACTTGTTTACCCTGTATCTCTTCTACAATTTCCCATTTGTTTGAAAACTGTTAAATCATAATACAGTTTAGAGAGAGAGAAAAAAAGAATAGTATTATAAGCACTAGAGCCAACATAAAAACCAGGTTCCCCATTTTAATGCTAGGAGTAATTTTAAAAAAAGCTTTTTTTTCTACATCTCTTCAGACCTATCACACTAGGGATGTCCAGTGTCGGTCCTCGAGGGTCGCAGTCCTGCAGGTCTTAAATGTTTCCTTGCTGTAACACATCAGATTAAAATGAAATGGATCTCAACAGCTTGGGTTTGAACAGGCGCTTTTCTATGTTGAAGTTTGCATGTTCTCCATATGTATACACATACTCCGGCATCTTTCCACAGTCCAAAGACACACATGTATCTTGCTTTTTAATTTATTAAGTAAAACTTTATTTATATAGCACCTCTCAAGATATAAAATCACGAAGTGCTTCACAAGAGCCAACAATGCATAAAAACAAGAGAAATGAATAAAAAGCAGATTTAAAAAAAAAAGTGTTAACTAACTTCTAAAAGTGACCACAGACTCCACCAATCTCAAGTCAAAAGGAAGAGAGTTCCAGAGTCTGGGGACCACTGAACAGAAAGCCTTGTCTCCTTTAGTTTTCAGGTTTTTATGTGGGCAGCATCAGCAGGCCCTGGTCACCTCAGGGACCTGCTGGGAAGAAATGGCTTCAGAAGCCATATTTTAAAAGACCAACTATCCGATCTATATGAAGTCTGAACCAAAACATCAAGCTTGTGAGCTCAGTTCATAGTTGAGTGTTGATTTTAGATGTAATTTAATTTGAAACGTTATTTTGGGTTTTAGAAGCACATGTTATCCCCCCCTTAACAGAAACCACTGTAGCCACAGGACAAAATTACTTTTAGTGGCATTTCCAAAAGTCATGCAAAGCATTAAAGTTAGCTCTCTCAGTTCAAATCTGATCAAAACAGATTAGTTAAGGTTCAATTTTTAGGCAAAATCAATCTTACAGCTTTGAATAGGGTTTAAAAAATTATGAACACTCAATTAGTCGTGAGATTTAATCCTAATCAAACTTTAACGAGCACTTTGATAAGGGTGTAATCTTTTGTTTACAATTGATAAGTGCATTACAGGAGGTATTATCAGTGATAAATCAGTGTCTTCACTTTTCCAGAAAGTATCAAGAAAATTAACCGCCTAAAATTGCAAAAGAGCACAGAACAAAAAAGCAACACGAAAACATCACACATCTAATTATTAAATGTTGGTTTTATTTTTTCCATCTTTTTTATTTGTTTTGTTTTTTCTCAAAATTCCTTGATAATCTTGACAAAATTGCAACATATTTCATACTTCTCATACTGATGGTGTGTCTCTTGCTATTCCAGATCAGCTGTGGAGGGAAAAGTTGTGCGACGCTCTGGACAGGTTAAATCCTAAAGGATGAAAGCAGCTTTTAACCGTACAAATAAAAAAAAAGTACACATGAATCAGAGAGACTCCACACTGGCATACTATGTTGCAATGCTGAGCACTCAGGGTCCGAGTCTCTCTACAGGAGTCCTGGTCTGCCAGGTCTAACAAAAATGGGTGACTGGAGAAAATTCAGGGGCTCAGTAGCAGAAGTGTGTACACATGTGCATTTGTGATTGGAGGCTTAGGGGTTGCATCACAGAACACATACAAATAACAGGCCAAGCACACATAAATGATTCCTTCCTGAGACATTGGTGCGTTTTACAGTAATGGTGGTCCAGATGACGTGTATTAACGGTGAAGGCGTTTTGGTGTAAAGTGAGTCACAGGGTGCAGGGTTTCTCTGGATCCAGCAAAAAGTCACATATTTGTTCCCACCACATCTTGCCAGGGGTAGACTTGTGAGGACTTGCATCGTATTTGGAACCCTCACATACTTGTCTGAACACCGACAGAGCTGAGGGGCCGCTACAATCTAGTCTTCTCCCATCCACTGTAGATTGATCCATTCAGAGAGTACCAAGAATGACACGTGTTTGATACAGAGTATATACACCATTCCTCACATTATCACTCTCTGTGACGCAGAGCTGCAGGAGCTGAGTCTGGCAGGCTACAGATAGCATCTAGCTCACCATTTTCATTTTCTCTTTCTGCTACACGGCCAAAAGAAAAGCTATGCCCCGACACGAGTGCTACTGTATCATCTACTGCACATAAAACACATTTTTAAAAATGAAAGGGGCAGAGGTTTGAATTGTTTGTGAAAGCCACATTCTGAACAGCCAGTGATTGATGAAGGGTCTGTCCACTACTTTAGTAGGACACAAAACATGAAAGAACTTCCTTCAGTAAAATGTGCTCAAAATGTATTTTCTTGATTCACAAATCTATAAACAAAACACATAAAAGGTATTTAAAAAAAAAAAAAAAAAAAAAAATCAGGTGAAGCCTAAAACTCTTCATAGTTTTAAAGAAATGAATACAGCTTATGTACACCAACTCAAAGGCCACTTAAAATACACCTTAATAATGAATCTTCATTAATTTGATTTCTTGAAAGGATCTGTGACCATATCATACAAAGTTCATACAATCAATTTCTCATTCTGTTGGAAAAAAAAGAAAAGAAAGAAAAAAGCAAACAAATCCAACCTGGAATAGTAGGTGATATTCATTGTTTTCTGTGGACATTTGTGTTTGCATCTGTAGACTTTGAAATTTCAACATCTTTTGCTTTTTGTTAATTAGAATAATATACAAACGTGAAACTTAAACGTCTCTCTTACTCTTGATAGGTATGAAAAGATTCAAACGGTGAAAGAGTACAACAATCTCTAATCTCAGCTCAGTAAACATGTCCTCATTTCAACCAGCTACTCTGTTCTGGACATGCCAATCACAATAGTTCCTTAATATTTCTATATATATTTATATATCTTTTGTACGAAATCTGTTTTTTTGAAATTGGAAAAAGAGAAAAGACCCAAAGTCTTTAAGGAGTAGGGGGTCTTTCAACAAGTCCCAAAAGTTGCAGTCTGCCTCAGAGTACAACAAAAACAACAACAAAAAAAGTGTCAGGTGTCAAGTCAGTCTGTATTTATCGTCCGTTTATTTGTCCCATCGTGCTGCCCTCGCTCTCTTTCCCATTCAAAAACTGGTCTTTGCTACATCCAGATCCTTTTCCATCAGTCATTTTGAGAGAATTGGAGAGGGGAGGAGCATCACTTGAGAGGAGAGTGGAGGGAGGTGGAGGAGGAGTCATCAGCAGTGTTTACGGTGTGGTGTCTCAGAGGCATCACGTTATACCCCGGCCCGCTCCGGCCTCACCTCCCCTCACGTCTGGACAGTGTTCCACGGTGAGGGTTAGCAGGTCAGGTGGGGACTTGTGTTGTAGGAGAGGAGGAGGTTGGCTCTGCCAGTCTCAGTGTTCAGCAGTTGGGGCCCACCTCTTTTGCCTCTCCCCCCCTCCCTCCTTCCTTCAAAACATTGGAGGAGGAGACAAGAGACCAACACGAAGAGGATAGAAAATTAAAAAGGTGGGCCGTTACTACGGCGATTGTGTGGCGGGGCTGCTTTGGGCAGAGCTGGGGGACGGACTGGGACTGCAGCTACCTGGGGGGGCACCCGTGGGCCGGCCGCCTGCGGCCCCGCTTTCTAGGCCCTCCGAGTTTTCTAGCATCTCCTGGATGAGAGGTGGCATGGAGCCGGGGATCTCCATCTTCAGCGTGATGACACGCTCAGCTCCTGTAGAGGGTTGGACGGACATTTCAGAATACTTGTCATGCATAAATTTACTCTCGTATACTATTCTGATAAATAGTATCAGAAATAGATAAAGCAAGAAAGGTTGTTAACGAATTGTCAGACAACACACCTTTAGCACTGATGCTTCTCAGGTCAGTTATCTTCATCAGCATCTTGGGGAACATATGCGGTTTGTGGGGCCTCCTCTTTCTTACATAAATCTTCAGTGCCTCCAGAAGGGGCTCCTGCAGGATGTCCACCTTGTCCGCCTCCTCTAAATCCTGTCGATCTGCAAAAAACACACAAAGTACAGAAAAATAATATTAATACCCTACGATTGTTATGTATGTTTTAAATACTTTCAAGGCACTTTATAAGGTCATAGCCAGAGAATATGAAGTTTGCCTTCAGAGCCATGTCTTACCTCCACATAGCAAACAAATAGCGCTTAGCAGGCCTGTCTCTGCGTCATCCATCTCCAGGGGAAGGAGCTGGTTGGCGAAGGCAAAGACCAGGTCAGTGAGGGGACCAAAGCCAGCATTGTGCATCTGAGTTCGGTTTAGCGTGAGTCCATCTGAGAACGTCATGGTGTCTTGTTCTGGTGTGTAGCGTGTGCAGATCCGCAGTATCTGTGGACAGCAGAGAGAATGTGTTAAACACTTTGCTTTTTATTTGTTAAAAACTTAAACTAAATGTCTACTTTAAGAAGTAAAGCTGGGCCATTGTATGTACCAGAATGTCCAGACAGGCGGCTTTAAGCAGAGTGATCTGGTCGGCGATGGTAAGCGTTGTAAAGCCGGGCAGCTGCTTAGCAAACTCCACCGTCTTTATGATGCACTTGGTGGAGAGCTCACTGAACTTGTCCCACAGGTCTATGTCCAAGGAAACACGTCGTTCTGAGCTGTTAGTCTGTAAAAATAAACAGTTAATGAATTAATTTAGTCGTAGACGGAGGTGACAATAGCAGCTTAGAAATGTGAATGAACATAGGGACACACAGATGGCTGACTTTATGCCACTGACCGTAGTGTATTTGCCCAGCTGGCAGAGAGAGGGGAAAGTTTCTTGGTGGGCTTTGCGAACCCTGTCGATCATCTGTTCTGTGTCAGGACTCAGCACGTAGCTTTCTGTACACTCCTGTTTCTTCTCATCCTTCTTCTTCTTGTTCCGGTCGTTCCTCACTGCTACAGAGAACACAGAACAAGAAATAAATCTTGAATGAAGTGATATTTGTAGAGATTATGCAGCCCTTTTAAATGTGTCCAGACAGCATGCCTGTATGTTATATACTATATGTTATCATCTTCTGACACTTCCTTAAGAAAATAGAGAACAAGATCTAAGGCAAAGTCATCTTGAGGACAGGATGCTCTGTGTGCAGCGAGCAGCAGCAACAACCCCATCTTTTCTTATCAGAAACTAAAAGATAAATGTTTTGAGACAGCTCTATCCAGGAATGGCTATGGTAATAGAGAGTGTGAGGGAGAGAAAAAAACAAAACAAAAAAAAAAAGCTTGACATGACCCACTGTTTCCCTCTGGGCGATCTGGCTCAGAGTATTGTGCTCACCCCAAATGACAAAAAACACTAGGCGGGGTGTTTAGCATTGGAATCCCATTACAAGCTCGATCCATTTCTCCCAGCCCAACCACGCTGGCTGTGACAAGGCTGTGTATGTGCGTGTTCAGGCTGGGGGTGGATTGCATGAGATGGGGTGCAACTTGATAAATAGTGGTGGGGGATGGAGCTATCCATAAGGCTGACAAATTGCCACAACTTTCATTAGGGGTCCTAGCTAATCTAATAACATAATATGACAAATATCCTGCCTTTAATGGTTTTAAAAGGGCTCGGCTGTGGAGCCCATAACAGAGAGAGGGGGATAAAAAAACCTCCAGCTTCCTTTCTTTCAAGCTCACATCCCTCCTTCTTTTGGTTACACAGCAATGTTCACAATTTCTTGTTGTCGCCTGAGTTTGTTGCATTCTCCTCTGATGAACACTCTCCTTTTTAAAACGGTAGATTTCTCCTTAAATAAAAACTCGACCCAATCAGTTCTCCTATCATTACCCCCTTGAGAGAACCTGCACTTCTTTTCACAGCCGACCCAAGATCAGAGTTTTCTTGTTTTAATCCTAACCTTGACCACTGAGGGCTAGAGCGCTCAGGCTGATGGGAGATCAGTGTCTTTGACAAAGGGGCCTGGATTGGGGCCAAGGAGAGTAAAGCACTACTCTGTGCTGCTGCTCATTCATCAGCCCACAGATAGGCCTCCCTGCCTGGGAGAACATTAAGGGAAAGAGGAAAGCAGGGGCTGGAAGTCTGATCCTGCATTATGTTACTGCTAAGCACTACTCGCCGCAACAAGAAATGAAGTCAACCCTGCTGTGATCATGGTAATGCCTTACTTTCACGCCACTTATTGACACCCCTGAGGCAGGCAAATGTTTCTGTCAAAACGGTTTTAATGGACAGACATGACATTAAACGTCAAAATGCTTTTCGATCCTGTTTCCGCGAATGATGTAATAATCCCTAACTTAGCGAAGGAACACCGTGTTTAACGGCCCTCTGCTTTGGAAGCTGGTTACGTAAAACTGGAGTAAGCTGTTTAACATATCTGGGCCTGCCCTGTTTGTGGGACTGATTGGGAATCTGTGTTCTCTTTGCCATGTTGGGAGGGGCAGAGGGCTGCAACACAGTCCATGTCCAATTAATTCACAAATAAAAGTGGGGCATCCCTAGTGCCCAGACATTACCCGCAATGACAAATTGGCAACATAATCATAAGCCACACAACACAATTTAATGAAGTCATTAAAGAACTATTAGGCATGACTGGCGATCTGTCATGGCGAATTGCCACATGCAATAACTTGGGGGGGGAGGGGGGTGGAAATGAAAGAAATATTGCCTTGATTTTTTTTTTTGTGTGTGTGTGTGGACGTGAACATGTATTTGAGGTTTCTTTTTCTGTTTTATGTGCGACAGCTTCAATAAAAGCAACATTCATACTATTTGAATGCTAATGGAGAACTTGCATCCTGGATTGTTTGCTGTTGCACGCTAAATGCATAAAAATGATTTAAAAGAATTGGTGTGTAACATGTACAGAATTGTGACGGCACATGCTCGTATCGCTCCATCATTTGTTTCTCATAAGCAAACTGAGCATGGCGGGGTCTATGCATTTGTCTGAGTGTGCGTTTGTGACAGAGAGAGGTGGGCAGACAGGGATCATTCGTGTGAGGAAAATTAAAGCGCTGGCAGCTCGTCCATCACACAGATTAAATTCCATGGAAAGATAAAAATGTCAA
>JBAMHW010000024.1:16435077-16460102 GCA_037177495.1 Rhadinocentrus ornatus | reverse complement strand
CACACACACTCCACTACCCCTGCTGCTGCTCATAGTGCAGAGCCACTGTCGACAGTGATGAACCCCCTCAACCCCCTCCTCTCTCATTTCTCCCACAGCCCTCACACCTCCCCACAATCTCACAACTCCAGATTACCCGTCTCACTCGCATTGGGTTCAATATTTCTCCCTCTCGCAGCCTTCATCTTCCCCTACACGTCTCCTCGGCTGATGTTATCCTTACTTTGCGTTATTGTCCATCATTCTTCGCCTCATCTTATTTTACTTTATTATTTCTATCGCTGAATAACACCATACTCAAGGAAAATGTAGGTGATAATTTTGTAACCTTAACATACAAAACAGGGTACATAGAGATGGAGGATGCTCTGAAGTCAAACAGATACAGTCGAGGGGGATGAAGATCTATACCACACGACAACTTAAAATGGAGAGGATTCAGCAGAGGGAATAATCAATGAATGATTTTACATTTAGTTGTTAGTATTTCAAGCCAAAATTAGCATAAATCTAATCAGAAACTGTTATATTTTATTTTTGATACCTCAATAAGACCCAATCTTTAAAATGATAAAAAAGTTTAGATAAAATTAAATTCCAGTTTTTCATCTAGTGATCCCTTAAAGAGACACCAGACTTTCAGGCGAAAGTCACGGTACTTGGCTGAGAGAAAAAAATGGCATTAAATAAGCCAATATGTCCTTCAGCCCTTTAAATACGAGTTAACTTCTAAAGTTTTATTAAATGCCAGGCTTATGGCACGCACTATTAGGTAAAACAGGGTTAGAGGTGTTTCCTTTGCAATCCTCTGTTTGCTCCCAATATCCCTCTCCCCTCCCTCTGATGCCGTCTTGCTTGGCATTGCCACCTGGCAGCAGGCCTGGCACCATTGTCTGGAGCTGTCTGCCAGCAGACACAAGGTCACCCAGACGTCCTCTGGTGCCAGCAGGGGGTCCACCTTCTGTAAGTATGTATGCGTGACAGAAAGTGTATGGTGTTCTAAACGGAGCTGTCTCGGTGCGTTTCTGTTAGTGAATTCTTATTCGTTCTGCTCCGTGTTGTCACCTTGTACATGCATAATTTGGACGTCAGTGAGTTATTATGCGCAAGCGGACCTTCTGATGAGCATCTCGCGTCACTGTCAGAGGCACAGAGAGAGTCCCTGCTGGCCCCAGATGGCTTGCCTTTCCCTCAGCACCAGCCCAGACCAGTATCACTGGCCAAAGTCACTGTTGTGACCACAAGATGAGCAATTTGTACAAAGTGATCACAGACTGAAAAAGAACACTGCTGTCACATCAATTTCAGCCCAGACAAAGTGAGTGGAAATCTTTAGATTTATAATAAAAATGTAAAGGCAGAATTCAATTCAGAAAAACCTCCAAAACAGCTCTGTGCAGTACTATTTACTAACCACTAGATGTCTCTCCAATTCCACTAAACCCCACTGTGCCTCAGTGTGTAACTGTGCATAAAAGAACTGGCTGCTGTGATCTTTCTAAATATGATTAATGGCCCTATTCAAAGGTAAGGAGCTCAGAGGATAACTTCTTTTACTGTAAGCCACAGTGCTGTGGCCTGGGCAGCGGCCCCTGTACTTGCTGTAGCAGAAAGATGAGGTAAATAGCGCTGGGAAGACAGGAGGAACAGAGAGATGGAGCAATAAAGGATGTGTGCACATGTGTTTAAACAGATGTGTAACAGTGACGGGAACAAATTTGTTACACTTTCTGTTGGGATTTGATATGTCTAATTACCTAACATTTATCAGAAGTGATTAGAATAAACATGCCCCTTTATATTTGTACTGATAATGTGTGAAACTGTCATGTGATCAAGCTAAGGTAAAACCACTTCCGGCCTTTTAGCTTTCCATGGTCACACTTCTACCAATTACTTTATCAAGTCTGACTGCCCATGTGTGTGCTTATGTTCACACAGCCCCCGGGGTGCAATGATGGAAGCAGACGCCTGCTCTTTCACTCTCGGCAGGTGAGAACATATTCATCTCAGAGACCTGCCAAGCCTGACTGTTCCTCCCAGTCTGCTTCGCGTCTGCCTTTTCTCATTTCATCTCAAAACTAAATTAAATATCAATAAAAAGGTGACCAGCTTACATATGTAAACAATATCTCAACACAGAAAAAGAGCATCATGACACATTGCAGGTTATGGGATTGAGCTGGAAGATACCAAGTGCAGCGATGAATTACAGATAAATTAAGTAATACCCACACCGGATTCACAGCCAAAGCTGATATGTGTGAGTACCAATACTGCAACCTTTTAAGTGCTCATAGTGGAACAAATGTCAAGAAACGCTGTGATTTAAGGCTTCCTGCAGTCCTAAAGGGCTAACCCCCTCACCAACCACTGTGCTGGCAAGTTTGTCTGGGTAACAGAAATTTTATACTTACACTCCTTAGACATCCCGACTTCCAGGCACTTCTGTAACCGACAGTACTGGCAACGATTGCGGGTAACTTTGTTGATAATGCAGTTCTTCTCCCGGTGACAAGTGTAGACCATGTTCTTCTGGATGCTTCTCCGAAAGAAACCCTGAGTGACAGAAAGACACAGAAAGATGAAAAGAGAGCTTGTGGAAAGGTGGGCAGGAATGGTACAGTTTTAGAAAACCTAAGAGTAAAGTAGGGGTGAAAGCACTGAGCATTATGCAACTGGGCTGTTGTTTGCACAAAATCTGGCTTTATTTCCACTAGTGATGCCGCTTGTGTTGTTTTGTTTTTTTGTATTTATTACGAAAAAAAACAACAACCAAAAATCCCTGCAAACTTCAGAAATGTAACATACAAAAGGGGACCATGCAGTCAGCTCAGCTGACTCAGCTGCAGTTAAAAGGCATTGAACCATCAAGCACTTAAGTCGGTTAGGGCTTAATCTCAGACATATGGCGATATTCCATTTATATCAGAAGCCAGAGCAGGGAACAGGCTCTCACCCGAGCTGACCATGTTCCAGTAAGACAGAAAACCAGTAGGGATTGCTGATTGGCCAGGACAGTTACTGTTTTGTAACAACACCTTACACATTAATTTGGATTTTGAAGTTGTTGTTTTGTTTTGTTTTTTTTTTTTTGTGTGTGTGTGTTTGTTTGGGGGCGGGAGTTTGCCCAGCTGCTCGGTTGTGTCCATTTTAGAGAAATATCCAAATGCTTTTGGGGCAAAAAGAACAGGGCTACTGGGTGTCACATAACTGACCTAGTTAAGACAGTCTCAAATTGTACATCCAGGCCAACTGCATATAATCAGAAACAGACGGAGAAACATAATGTTGCAGAAGGACAATAAAGAAATGTCTTTTTCATCAGTCCAGTATGAATCCAATGCGAACAAAGTGTAACGAGTTCATTGTCATTACCTTTACTACCAAGGATGAACTAGTTACACTACACAAACTACTAAATTGCAAGCAAAAAAAGGGAAAAAAAGTCAACGATATAATAAATAACCCATGCACAAACTGCGCATGGATTATTTCTAATTTATTTATACTTCCTCCTTAAAATCCTCAAGAGACACTCAAACAGCTGAAGAAGAAGAAAAAAATCATAATAGTAATACTAATTAGTTTGTCAAAACCTTTTAAATGCTGATCAGGAAATATACTGAGCCAACAATGATAAGTTACATTCGTGCACTACAACTAATACTTAATGTGCAACTAATAAAAATCTGTGTTAATCTCTGTGGCCTTGTTGCTTTTACAATGTGTGTCAAACAAAGAAGAGTTGCATTTAGATCAAGCTCGACTGTTTGAGTATTTGCCAAACAGGGCTCTGGACAAATGTAATACAGGTCAGTGTCAGGACTGATAAAACGCAGTGGGTCATGTTTTGGTGGGCAGGAGCGTGGGTGGGACCAGCTAGGGAGAGAGCTGCCAGGAAGCCCGATCCAATGCAGAGGGATTAGCTTTGCTAGCTGACAGATGGTTAGTGAACATAAGCCCAGAATTTGTCCTTCCCAGATCACCAGCCTCTTCTCACATCTCCTGTCCGCTACCACAGAGCGGAAGCGAGTCGGGCTTCTGATGAACTATAAAGAGGAAGTGTGCACAGTTGGTCACGTTTTTTTTGTTTGAGCCAGACATTGTGGATTACTTGTCGATTTGCACTAGATGTTTTCTGTTGCCAGATTTAAGAGGAAGTGACTGGACACTCAATTCACCTCATCTAACTTGTTCTGAAGATGTCACCTCTGTGCTTCAACTAGTCCACAAATTTCTCTCCACAAAGGGAAAAAAGCCCTTTAATGGTTTGCTTTCACTGGCATTTACATAGAAAGACACATCAGAGGAACTACAGACAAGCTTGAGAACACAACAAAGTGCAGACAACAAGGCTTATAGTTTTAATGTTATTTCTGGCTGTTGATGCAGAGGGATTAGTCTGTTGTCATTGTGTGTGCGCGTATCATCTCCTCTTTGATCCGACAGTGCCCCGACCCTGACCTGCGTGTCACAAGGGGATTCACCCACTCCCTCCTGACACCATGAGGAGCAGGTGGCCCCTTGCAGCATCTTCTGATTGAGTGTTGCTGCTGGCTCGTGGACCACTCCACCCAACCCCCCTTCCTCTTCTTCTTTTTGGAGTCATTGCTTCCTGCAACCCTTAAGCCTCTTTTTGTATCAGTGCTTAATCCAACTGGCGACAAGAGCCCTCAGCGGGCCTGTCAGCCACCCTGCAGTGTTCAGACGAGATGAGAGCCGCAAGAAGAAGGCGGAGAGACTAGATACTTGGACGGTTGCTACACATTTGTGACTACACATGTCATGAACTCCTCATTTTGCTGTTGTATACCTGTGCGTTATGGGCCTCAAGTGTTTATAGGAGCACTCTACTTTGCTTGTGTGTGAGGAAATGCATTGGGGGGGAAGGTGAGGAGTGTGGGGTTGCTGAGTTCACACAGAAGCGCAGGAAACCCGTCTTACATGACTTTCACACTGTTCCCAGATTAAGGGTGCATTCCCAGCCTCCTACTGCGACCATGCATTTGTCATTATTTCACAGCCTCTATTACTAAGCAGCTACAAATTACACCTTAGGAAAGACATATTTGGTATAGGAGCCATCTGAGAAAAAAAAACGTAACAGCAAACAGGGAACATTCATGCATGAAGTGTCAGCTGGGGGATTTTTTGGAAAAATTGTCACATTTCTCACATTGAAGGGGATATCAGACAGACATATCGCCTTCTCCGCACTGCCATGCCTCCAAGACAAAAACATAAATATGAGGGGGTGGGCATGCATTTTTAATGCTCAAGTGTTAATATCTGCAGGCAAAAAAGAAGTGCATTCCTGGTAAGTATGTGCCGGCGATAGAACTTTAGCAACACACGAATGAGCTGTCTCTAAGTAGCACAGCTCAACCTGAGCCCCCTGTTTCCTCAGTTCGCTGCAGCCCCCAGGAAATGCCTTTGTAGTTTGGCATGCTGCAGCAAAGCCAACGCCGCTAACCCTCAACTTACCCCAGTCTCAGATGAGACAACATATACATTCGCATGCCTGTAGTCGTGAATTATTGAGCATGCTAGGCCAAGCCATCTCTTCTGAAGTCAAGATATACAGCGAAGGCACCCTGAATTTCTCAAATTAGCACTGCAGTTATTGAGTAGAGCAGACAGTTGGCTCATTGGTGGGGGACAAGCTGATGTTAGTTGTTGTACTCAGAAGTTTTCTTGTAGAATAATTAAAATATCAGTAGCATTCCCAGTGTATGCAAAAAGCTGACTGAAAAATCAGTTCTGGAATAATTTCAGTCCTGTAAGTTTATAGCTTGAACTTTGTTTTCTCTCTTATTGTTTATCAAAATGTTGAAGTTTTAAACTTACCCATAGTAAGTGTACTGCTGTTAGTGTCTGTTTAATAAGTGTAATAAGATGATTAGGAACCACAACAGTAAACAGATTATGCACTGGAGCAGCTAACTTTTTTAAGTGCTGAAAAAATGTTAAAAGCTCAGGAATACTGTTATGCGTGACCCCAAACTGGATTATTATCAGAGCTTGCGGCTAGCTTGGCAGTTGCTAGCTGTACAATCTACCAAATTTAAGCTAAAATTACGGCACATGACCACATTAAAATCCCAAATTTGATTACATCACAGCATTGGTACAATCTTGACAAGGCCAGTAAACACAATCTTCCTCACAGTTTGTCATAAATATATGAAGTATACACTATTTTTCTGGCTGCATCTATCAATTATTTTCACTGTAAATGAAGTGAATTAATAGTTGTTTAGCTGGGTTGAGGAGCAGAGCGAGTGGCAGTTTGGGTGCCTGTGTAAAGCAGCAACAGGGGTCAGATTTTATTTACTATGTTAACGTTTTATATGTTCCATTTGGGAAGTAGGTTAAGTTTCATGGATCCCTCAGAGGGTTCTTGTTAAAGGGTTACATGTGTGTATGTAGGTGCATGCAAACTCCACAATTTTCCCTTGCTTCTCTCACTAAAACATTCTTTCCTAACTTCTCCCTTCCCCACCCCCAACACTCTGAAGCGCTGACCGTCTTTCTCTATTGGTGTCAATGAGTTCAGCTGTGGCCCCTGTGCCCGTCCACCTAATCTTCTGCCCTGCTCTCCCACTCTGCTCTTTGACTCAAACCACCTCACTCCTTGCAGTCTTTTGCATTTAAAAAATAAATATTTTGTCTGCATTTCTACACCCCCCCTGCTTGCCCCTCCTTGCTGTCCTTGCTTTTGGATGCATGTGCCTCTTGCTTACTTCTCAATGGCTATATCTCCCTGCTAATGTTATGAAGGCATGATCGCAGATTATATATAGAAATATTGAAGAATTGAGTGGGTTTTTTATGCAGCCATTGTGAAGATATGAGCTTAGCATCTTGTGGTAACATTTCATTAGATTTAACAGAGCATTCCTCCTCATTTCTATATTCCTCTGAGCTTACACAACTCTTCGTCTTGGAAGCAGTGAGATAAAGAGGTCTGTGTTCACACTAACAGGAGACCATGCATGCACGCACACACACATTCATACATACACACACTGCAACAATCAACTGATAATGGAGCAGGTGGGGGTTCAGAGGCCTCTTCAGCACCTGTGCAGTATGGCTGTATTGATAAACGACGACCGATATGTGGACACGTCAGCAAAGCTGATACAAGGAGCAACAAGATTAAAAAAATCTGAAATTCTGTACAGACGATAAAATTTGACATACTGTGCATGATAAGAGGCACGTCCATCATATGAGAGATCCTGTTTTATGATGTTTGAGTGTTAAAAGAGGCCAGTGCTAGTTGTACAAGTCCTTACTAATAGTTACACAACAAAACGTGTGATAATGCTAGTCAAGCTAAATCAAATTCCAACATTAAAAACAGAAAGAAAAAAAAAACTCACAAGGATGTGAAACACCCAAAATGACCTGGCTGATATTTCCATCATCTGAGTATAGGCTATAAAGACCCCCCCTTCTCTCTCTCTCTTTAGTGTAAATCACATGAAGGTTATAAGATTGATGAAAATCTTGCTTGCTTGGCAGATTCAGAGAAAGGCCGGGAGTCTCACCTTGCAGCCTTCACAGGCGCTGACACCATAGTGGTACCCTGAGGACTTGTCCTGGCACACAAAGCAGGGTTTGTAGACGCGGGGTGGCGGGGGAGGTGAGGGAGGGCTTGGCACTATCTCTTCTGAGCTGGTACTCTGGGTCTCTATTGCTGCAGAGAGGAAAGAGCAATAAGAGCGGGTTAGTGAACACTATCTGATGCAGGACTGACAGAGATTCAGCATTAATCGATATCAGTGGGATAAACACACAATCTTACAAATGCACACGTGCCCTCAGATCTTAGCAACCTGAAGCACGCTGATGCACTGTTAAACACATCCAATACAAATCATCAGGAGAAAGGACTTATAGCTATGTTTCGTTAATAAAAACAGCTGAAAAAGCAAGGACAGCTTCCTGATCAGCTGTGTTCAGACAAGCCACAGGAAAATCTCTTTAACATGTCCTCAGTCAACTCGTTGGCACACATTTTTAGTTCAGTAGGACCAGTGAGTCGCGCCACTGCAGTATTTCTATATGGAGCTGAAATTTTTCCTTTTTTGAGTATGGGTGCTACAGCAAAAGGAGGCATTGGCAATACAGTTCAAAGACAATGTTTCTCCCATGATATAAGTCCTGGAGCTCTGACTTTATTTTAAAAACTGCATACCTCTTTTAACTACTTCAAAATACTGCAACAGCTTTCTGCACCAGAATCTTTCAGACTGAGCAAGACTAGTTCTCACATCACCTTCACACTAATGCTTATTAACCCTTTAACACCCAATCAGTCGCCAGTGACGCAAAATGACACTTGTCATCCCATTCCTGGTACTTAAAGGGTTAATTTATCTTACTTATTCAACATGACACCAGTAAACAAAAGGTTAAATACACACTGCCTTTATCCAGTAAAGGTTACAATAACCAAGCAAACAACATATGGGCAGGGATTATAGGAATGCAAACAGTCTACATATAATTTGTTTTCAGACTTTGACCTCAGTATCTTCTTTTCCTAAATCAATTATAAAAACACATTCACGGCACAGACCTTCCACCCCTTGTTCATAATCAACAAGTCCATAATCCCTGCTGGACAATTTTGAAGATGAGCTTGCAGCAGTCTGCGAAACGAAGGGAGTCTTCCTAAATAACAGGCAGGTTCCCCTTAAAAATTTAGAGTTTAAAAGATATCCCCAATTCTGTAGTATTAAATTTATTTTATATTGCTTATTAATTTAGAAGTATGAGGAATACCATGGCTGAGAATCAAAAATCAAACACAGAGGGAAAAGATGGACAGTTACTGGGTTGATGTCAAAGAAGTAAAGCTAGACTGGTCTGCTGGGACAATGAAAGTTTTTTCTTGTTTTTGAGAGGAGGATATGATAGATAAATGGAGAAGTTTGTATATTTATAGGTTTTGCTAATGGGAAAACTGAAGAAACATCCAATTTAAAGCAGGAAAGAGGACAACCTACCAAGGAAAGTTTACCTGGCTGTACCTTATGAGAATTTTGAGCTATTGCTATTGAATTTAATGGGCACCGGTCCATCATACCTCCTAATCATAAGTGAATACTTTCTGAAACCAGCAATGCAAAATTTTACTAATAAAATCCAAGTTTGATACATTTAAGTTCATACCAAACATGTTCATACTATTGATTAGACCACTACCTGTGGGTAATCTATGCATTTTAATGTATATGAATGTTTAACTAAAAGGCAGTGGTGTTGATGGTTCTAACAAAGCAGCTACTGACCACTTCCAGTAGAAAATGAAGACTGAATAGATAAACTATAATCTCGCATCACCCAAAATGTTCAACAGTGCTCTGACCTGCATGATCGGCTCAAAAAAGGAAGGAAGAAGACTATTGGCAAGTGGTAAAAGAGGTACCTGCACCTATACACTTGTATGCAAATAAGCTAAATTTTATTTATCACAGTAGGCTGGTAAAAAATGGACTATAGAAATACACTCCATATGACGATAAGTCAATAAAACCAATCACTGAAACTGCATGTCACACCTAGCAAAAAACAAAACAATGATGAGGCGTTTACCATAACTGACACATCTGCACGAGCAGTTTTATCATTTTATAGTGTCTGTGTGCAAGTTTCTGCTTGCACGTCTCCATTTACATGCAGCAGCTGGTGCAGATGAAGATTGCATTCAGAGAGACCAACTAAACCAACCTGATAACCACGTTAACATAAAGTTCCATGGGGGAGAAACAAACAAAAACACAAGAACAATCACTGTATGGCAAGGGTAGCCTCTCCACAGTCTGATAATCACGTCCAAGTGGGCTTCAGGTGTCGGGGACAGTTAAGCTATACACAAATAAAGCTCACGTTGCAACATGTAACTGTGACACCCAATCGGGCCAAGCACATTAAGACATGTCACTTCTGAGGAATAGACGTCTTCTGCCACTTTCACACCAACAACAAACTTGAGAGTTCTCAGTGTAAATGGGTCAGTATGAGTTAATGGATAAAAGGTGTTGTTACAGGGGTGACACAGAAATGGTTTTAATATCTTTGAAAGAGGAGATGTCTCTGAGAGAGCAGTAGGGAATTAAAAAAACCCCAAAACAAACAAAAAAATATTTTACAGATGAAGGGTGGAGCAAGGTTAAACAAAAAGGCAAAGATGTGGGTTACAAGTCAGACATAAACCTGCCGGAATTTTCCACGAGGAAAATGTGTAGACATGTGGTCATATTTAAGAATTAAAATGAGGGGTGGTATTGTACAGAGGAGGTCAGGATTCATTCCCATCAAATTTAAGAAGAATGGCAGACTGTGGGCAGGGAGAGAAGCTTTGCCATTTTTGCTATTATACTGATGTCATGATGACCCATTGTTGCCCATGTCACTGGGCAATGCAGTCACTCATGTCAAGCAAATTAAGCTTAAACAGTGCAGCCCTTACATAACATATCCTATTTTCTCATTAGCAAAAAAAAAAAAAAAAAAAAAAGCATTCATTACACTCTTCCGTCTCTCTTGATGTGGACCGATTACAGAGCTGCATTATTAGGATGAATACAGAGCTTTTCATCAATGTTACTGCATTCACTTAAAAAACAACAACAACAACAAAAACAGTTGTTTTACACACACATATGCAAAAACTACATTTATTTCAAAATCTTTACAGACTATAGGCGTTCACACGACCATTAAAAAGGCTCAATCAGTTGAACACAAACACAGATGAACACACACAGAATGTACACTCTTAATGAGAGCACCCATGGAAATCTAGGACACAAGGACAAGAGTCTGTAAGGGGGCTGGCGACCTGTAATTAAATACAATGGCTGGCTTCTGGAGCCTTGTCAAGCTGAGGCATGGAGCAAAACAATGGCAGGCTTGTGGACGGAAAGACAGACGCAGAGAGGCTCAGCAGAGAGGACGGAGCTACTTAGCCCTTCAGCAGCCCTCATCCAGGCATTATTCAACACCAGGCTGCATCCAAGCTCTCATCAACAACAACCATCATACAAGCCTGCCTATTGTGTGATTCACAAAGAAAAAAGAAGATAGAAAAAAAACATCATATGCTTAAACACTGGAAGAACTGACTCGCTCTAGCCTGGAGAACTTCCCTTGATGTCTTTTTAACATTTCAGTACTGGCAAGGTTTCCAGGCCAGAGCCCCTCCGGAGCTGGCAAAGTCACTGGGGAAACCAATACTTGAAGTACAGTTAGGATATCACTCCTTTATCCAACACCGAGCCACAATAAATAGAGAATATCTCCTAGGGACGCAGCCGTATCATCTAGCATCACTGCAAATGTTTAGATTAAAAAGAAAAAATAAATAAATAAAATAAAAGAATAGCCAAGAGCTACTGATAAGACATCTGTTGTATGTATTTGTGCTTAGTTAGGTGGGATGTGAAACAGAAACATTTAATCAGAAACTAGGCTGAATTTAAGCGTGCAGCCTGGCATGTTGTCAGACCAGTCCCAGCAGTACGTCAGGCAAAAACAAATCTGGCACGACACTGCATTTAAACAGCAAAGGTCAACCAACTAAAATCAAGCTTTGTCTGAGCTCTGATTACATTAGAAAAGTATGAAAACCAGAATTTAGCAAACACTTCTAAAAAAATTATGATTCAACGCCTTTTCTCCATAATTGTGAAAAATGCTTATCTTGTAAAGCAAATTCTGAATGACTAATGTTTCATTCAATAAGATACAATTTATTTAGATCCCCTCCCCTGATTCACAGACAATTATTATAACACAAGCTGCCCCCACGTGTCTTAATAGCTTAATGCAGTGAAATGTTCTCAAACTCAGAGCCAAAGCACTGGTGATTTAATTAATTTCAAGTGTGAGTGGTCTGTAATGCTGCTCTTCAGATTTACTTTGCATACATCTTGAGCTTCAAGTGCACTTAGAGCAAAGTCCAGCCAACACAGCCACGTCCTCCATAAGCAATTACCGCAGGACTAGACTTAAATGAACAAATATGCACAAGACTGAAATGAAATCTATTCCGATGATGAACTACCCTCAGCTGTAATTCTGACAGAAGATAGCCTGGCTAACATCAGCGCTTCAAAGAACACACACACACACACACACACATACACATTCACACACAAGTCCACTGGTTATTATCAGGCCTCCAGACACTGGGCGATCTTGGCCCAGTGCAACTGAGCAGTTCTTGAGGTTCAGCCTTAGGCTAGTCTTCTGAGATTTGATTACCTTCATCCCCACTGGTTACTGGGCCGGCTGTGAAGCATATTAATGAGATTTCCCCATCATTAGAGGGAAGCTAACGACATTAGCAGCCTGGCAGGCTGGACTGTGGTAAGAAGAACTGGAGAAAATGAAGGACGAAGGGATGGGGGGGGATTCCACTTTGTTGAATCCTACTCAGCCATGGACTATTGTGTTCTCTGGGTTCCATTAGGTTAACTGGACACACACATCCACACACACACACACACACACACACACGCGCTCCATGTGTTAAGTACATGGATGAACATATACTCATCCATTTTTCTTTCATGCAGCAGAAGAGACATCAGACAGAGACCACCATGCCACAGGCTACTGAATTAAGGCTAGCTTTCAAGTTTGCTCATACTAATGAAGTGAAATGTCTAAGGAGGGGGTTCCAAGGATAAAGTACCCCTCACAAAAGTCATGAATGTCAACATAAAGGAACCTGCAGTGGGTTTTTTTTTATGTGAAATGAATCAGACCAACAAGTGAGCAGAACTACAGGGTGAAGCTAAATGTCCAGTTTATTTCTGGTTTCCATGCAGGACTGTGAAAACTATTGGACAAAATAACACACACACGTATGTATGTGGAATGCTTTGTCAGCACTCTTTAATTACTGAAAGGGGAAATGGGACTATTTCCTTGCTTACAGGGAAATCCTGCTATTCTCTAACAAAGAGTCATAACAGCTCTCTGCTGAAAATGGATTGGGCTCCATTTGCTCACTTCACACCGATTACTGCCAGCATAGCTACGCATGCCAGTTGAATGTGAGCCGGGGTGAGGGCGGGTGTACACAATCACACGCTAGCAGGCACGCACAGACTGACAGCTGTAAGAAGAGCACCAGTGGGGTGTGTTTGTGTTTAAACACAGAGTGTGAACAATTATTAGATGGAGAGAGGGAGGAATCTGATGGCAGGGCAAGTAGGCATAAGTGAAAACACACACACACACACAGTCAGAGAAAGGAGCGCTGGTGGGGGTTAACATGAGATAGGAGAGCAAAAAGCAAGCCTCATGCCGCCTATATTCACTGTAGCCCAATCCAGCCCACCCTTTCCCGCCTTTACCTCCCCTTATTCATACCTGAGCCCCTTACTGAGTCTGACAACTTGCATCTTATGCAAGGCAACCCTCTATCAAGACATGGATCCTTCAGACATTCCTCGCAATATTTCCTCTAAATCCGATATTAACATACACGTAAGAAGCTTAAAGAATCAAGGTGTTCATGTGAGCCACAAAGGGCCTTCAAGTCGTTATTTTACTGCAACTTGGTTTGTTATTAAAGTATGTTAGGCCAGCAGGCCATTTGACACTGCTTCCACTTTTATGAAGCCAAGTTAGGAGGATTACGTGGATCGCCCTGCCTGATAGTGCCCCGCTTAAGTTGCTTCATGCCAGACCTACGGCCTAACATCTCAATGAAGAAAGGCTGAGATAGAGGTGAACATCAATGTGTCTCCAAACTTTCTAAATTAAATAATAGAAAGAGTTTTGTAGTGTTGCACAGTAATCCTAACATATAACTATACATTTTAAATTTGATTTTAAATTTGATGCCATGATGCTCTAAGAGCAAAACAAGCAGACATTGATCAAACTTAAAAGTTTAGTCTGATACTACTATCATTTCTTGCAGCACATGGCACATCACTTCTATTTAGGAGAGTTTGCTGGGGTCCATGTTTCAGAGAAATGACAGCAGGTTGTTTCGCAAACATTGTGGATATTCAAACATTGCAGACAGTGTAGAAATTGATGTGACAGCTCGAGCTTGAATTGTGCACCATATTCTGAAGGCTACGCCGACTTCAGGATCTAAATTTTGATGGATAGCTCTCCAAACTGAAGCTATATAACTCCCCCATCTAGAGTGTTACGGCAAGAGAAACACACATACACAGGTGATGAATGAGGTCTCGAGGAAAGGCCGAAGGGCAAGGTGGTGCAGAGCATTGCCTGTTACCAGGAAATGGCTGTCTTGGACACAAAGTGGAGAAAACACCGGGTTTTGTTTAACATTAGTAATTTATGACATCTTTGCATCTGCTTGACCCAGGGGTTGTTTGCATGCATTTATTGTGTATATGCTATGCAATTTTCCAGTTTACTACAAAGGAAACAACCGAAACAAATGTACATACATGTGTAACAAGTGAGTGTGTGCATTGCAATATTATATCTATGTGTGCAAGAGCCTATGCGTGTGAATGTCAGCATGCTCTTGTCTAAGCAAGCCTGGTTTATATCAGCACAGTGGCCCCCACTGTGTTCTCAAGTCCTTCTGAAAGGGGCCCTCTCTCTACCTCTCTCTTTCTGTGCTGCCAGGGCTCTAAAATAAAAACACACCAGGTTTTGCTATCAGTGCTTGCCGGCAAATGGAGACAGAACTGAGAACATGTGCAGACAAACTAGAATGTGGGTAAAGAGGAGGAAGGGGGGAGGGGAAAAGGTGGCGAGTGATTGAGCAGATGGCAAAGGTGACCAGACTTTGAGCAAAGACTTCATGTTAACCATACTAGCTGCTGCTGCCACATGCCAGACTTGGAACAATTAATTATGGAGATTGCTGACAAACACAGAACAGCCACAACAAAAATATTCCAGTCAGTGCTGCAATATTTATGGATTTAATTGAAAAATAAATAAATAAATAAGCTCATTTATAGAGTGCCATTTTTCTGGATAGGACCACCGGATCCCTTGCAACAGCTTTCTTGTAACCACGAGTTAGATAGTCCACCTCTACTCAGCAGCTGTCAATGGCTACTGAGTGACAGTGGCACGATACGAGCTGGCACATGCCTCAGGGTGACCGAAGTAATCTGGCATGAGTTACTGGTGTGGGACATGATGGTGGGCAAAAGGGGGCAAAAGTCAGCCCTTAGTGACTAGAGGATGCCCGGATGTGTTGGGGCACAGTGGAGTGTTTAAGCAACCTGTAATGCTCGGTGAAAGCATGATATATTGGTGTTAAGACTATGCGTGAGAATGTAAAAAATATCAGTGAAGAGGGCTTAAGCAGGGATTGTGAGCAAAGGCTGGAGTGTCAGTGGGGTGTGGGCCTATGATTAGCATTTAATCCTCATAATGAATAAAGGGAATGGTAGCTTGCAGTGGATCAGCTACTGAACAGTTATTTATAGAAGCTGATTAGTTGTAGACCATAATTTGTGTATCCTTACTAATCAGGGAAGACACTGGCTGCAAAATGCAGAGCGTATCTTGGAAGAAATCTTTGGATAAAGATGAGATGAGCGACAGAACAGGGATGGGACCGTGACACAGTAGACAAATATTTCAAAGGCAGGTAAACTAAAGGCTGTGCATGGTGGCTTGTTTGCTTCAGTGAAACTTCAGTGTAACCTCCCTTTGTCAACTCTTTGATAAAATACCCTTCCTGCAGTATCTTACCGCTGGGATATTTAATAATGCATAATTCAAGATCAAGGTCATTGTAACAGGAACTCGTGCATGAGTGAAATCACAGCCTTTACAAAATTTTCACGAATGCTTCTGATCCAACTAGATGGAAAACAGCTTTACGACACATTAAGCCTCCACACTGCTTTGTAACTGGGCCCCAATGGATGACTGTGTTCATGCTTTTCCCTCATGCATACCAGGAGTGCCAAAGCAGTACTAAACCTGGGCCACCCAAACCAGAGTCTCAATGTGTGGCCAGTCAAACAGCCATTTAAAATAATTTTAACTCCTAAACAAGCTTTGCTTCCCTCTATTCCTGAGAATATTTCTGGGATAAAGTAATGATAAAGAGATGGTGCAAGGAAAGACATGAAATAGGGAAAAGTGGCTGTAACTACAGTAAGTCTTTAAAAAAAAACATTATGGGTGCAAAATTTAGGGACAGATGACGTGAATTAGTGAGGAAATCATGAACACATTTCAGCCCTGAGCATATAAAAACAATCACTGACAAAGAAATCCTTGAAAACGCATTTTGTACACAAATCTGTCTGCCTATGCTAAAATTACACCTAAACATTAACTAGACCCTATTCATCTTTATTAGGCTGAGCGCCACACGCAGTGCCTCTCAGTGTTTGAAGGCCAAAGGACTGTCATGAATGCTTATGCTCGAGTGTTTGCTCTTCACTCATTCTAACTCAGAGGTTATCTGCCCATTGACACTCACTAATCCAATGTGACTGGCAGCATTCAAGGGTCTCCATACTTAGGCGCATATTCAGAAGTGGAGGAAGCAGGGTCATAAATATGGAGGGAGCAAAGGACTATTTACATTAGAGAGCTGAAGTGGACCTAGAAGAGCCAAAGAGGAGGTGGATATTTAAAAAAAATGGGGCTGAACAAGGGATCAAGAGAAAATGAAGAAAGAGAAGAGGCTCATGAGGACCTGGGGAGAGAGAAAGATCACCGGGGACAGGCTTTGTCATGTTAAACTGCCTTTCTCAACGCATGTTCTCCCTTTCTCCTCCTCCTCTCTCCCCCTCTCCATGGATAACACAATAGTCAATCGCGGGGGAATAGATTACGAGGGTTTGATCTTCTCAACTTCAGAGAAGGAGCATGACAGTGGAATTGGGGGTGAGGGTCGCTGGTGCAGCATGTGCGTGACTCGAGCGGATGGGATCATGTGCTCAGTGATGCTCAATAATTTGCCCTCTCACCGTGTAGTCTCTTTTAAAACTCCTTAAAGCTCTTTAGGTTTGTCACTTAACGTACAAGTGAACGTAAGTTAGAGCCAACAGTTAAACTTGCTTGTGCCTTCAAGCCTTCACAGAATAATGTGCATTCCACTACCACACTAGAAACATAATGACTACAGTCCCCTTCATAAATTAGCTCCAAGTACCAATGTGTGGTTTTTGAGTTGAAAGGGTATTATTGTGAATGTAAAAGGAGGTATTTCCAAAGGTGTGGATAAGAAGATGCAGCAGGTGTGTAATTATCCTGTCACTGCTCTGTTAAAGAGCTTGATGATGCCATGAGCTAAGGGGGTTACTATGTGAGCACAGGGGTTAAAATGGTCTAAAGACCTCTGGGAAGCAGCTGAAATATTTTAAATAGCCAGACGCAAAGGAACACCAGCTATGTGGACATTGCTGAAGCAGAAAACAACAAATCACCACACTTTGATCAGTTTTCATACGCATTCAGAACTTATTCTGCAGAGGATTTGATAAACTGGAGTCTGACTTGGCAGCACACCAGAGTTCCCCCCTTTTTTTTCTTTTGCATAAATACCTCAACCTAAATTCTGCTCAAGCTGCCGCTGCTCCCATGCTGATCTACACTAATGATGAGTGATGACATGCACTTGATTCAGATATCTGGTTTGCAGTGTCAGGGGGCTCCTTAGTGGAAGATTTGGGCAGAGCGAGGGGTGAACGGGTGGGTGGGAAGAGGCAGAATCATTTGTCCTTCGTGTCAGTGCTGATGCAAAACAAAAACAAAAAAGAGCAGGTGCTTTTCAATAGGGACATTAAGTTTGCTGTGTGCTAAGACAAATGGCTGATGAGAACAAGAACAGTCATCAGGGAGTGCAGTGGGATGTCACTAGAATTTCATGAAGGACATGTTTAACTTCCTCGGGTATGGGTTGTGCTTTTACCCTCTCTGTGTGTGTCTGTGTGTGTGCGCTGTCTGTGCCTCTGCAGACACTAATTTCCTGCATGGATCCCTGACCTTTCACTGTAGCCTGGGGGGAGCCATTTGATCACAACACACATACACAAAAGACACACTATTTCCTGTGATATTGCTGCCCACCAGTCACTGGACTGGTTATAGAGAGACAGAGTGCTGATCTTCTCCCTTTACAATAGAAAATAGAATAAATACATTTAATATTGAGGATATATTTGTCAGTATTACCATGGATAAGATTGCCTGTGAATAAATAGGTCTCAAGATTATTGCTTTCTTAGTGGAGAATGCCACTTTAATTAAAATATTATCTCTTGAGATTTTCTTATTTGTATTTTTGTAATAGATATGAATGTTTGTGCATGTAAGGCCATAACAATCTAGAGTACCTTGTGAAGCACTGAAACATTATGTGAACTCTTTGTAGTGCATCTGAAACCTATTTACAGGGCATGATTACAGTTTACAAGCACTGGACATGACACTGGACTAAACTTCCCACAATGCAATGAAACAATAAATAACTTTACAGGACAAAAAGATGTTTTCAACCCAGTTCTCAGTGAGTAAAGCAGTAATAAGGACTACTCTTGTGTATACAAAAATATGTTTTTGAACACCTGAACCAAAATATGTATCTATGAGTAAAGTTTCAGAATGCCTCCTCCTCCTGCGAGTGTGTGGGACATAGATAGTGAACAAGACTGAGTGGAAGTAACCAGAAGCTAGCCTTCAAGAGAGCTTTTTGTGAATGTTTCCAGCTCCCCCTCTTGCCCTCTTTCCCCCTGGGATCCAGTTAACCCCCAGCCAGCTGGCCGTTTCAGACTGCTGCCTCACTCAGGTTTGTGTCCAGAGCCTCATTATGACCCTCGGGGTGACTGGGTCCTTATTTTTTGCGACCCAGTTGCACTGCAATAGAAACACACACAACTTCCAGTTAACTCTGTCCATTAAGCTAAGTGAGGCCAATCAATTATTCAACCCTTTCTAATGTATAATTCAGGGGATATGTGGGGGACTGTCATGAATGGCGAACAACACAGGTGAGGAAAAAGGAGAGTTCTTTCAATTCAAAATGTAATTTAATACCACAAATCTCTAATGCCATTTTTTCAGACGAGAGGGCAACAATTCAGAGCAACAATAGAAATAACAATCACTAATGAGTAACACCAGCAGGAAAGCACACTAACAAAGAGAAAGAAGACATAATGAGGAGATGGAGAGTAACAGGAAGTGGATTACTGCAGGAATTACTGGGTGTGCTAGAAGTGAAAATCAAAGAAACGGATAAAATAATAACAAAAGATGACAGAAAGGGTGGACAAAGCCAGACGGTGTTTAATATGCCTTGATTTCTAAATCACTGAAAAACTGAACTAAAAAGAGAGTGGGTGCAGGGAGAAATTAGGCCAGAGCATTAAAAGTGAGGCGTGTAGGCGTCCGTCCTTGGGGAGCCACTGATGTTAATACAGTTATTAAGCCTATCCACTGAAGCCTGCTCCACCTCTCCAACCCCCAGCATCAAGGAATTCTGTCTGCCTGCCAGGCAGCGGGCAAGCCTGCACCTTCCACAATGAGATCAAACAGTCCCAAGTAGGCCAGCTCAGAGGAAGTCGGTGATGGAGCTTCCCGCTGAGCAGTGAGGGCAGGTGAGGTTGGTTATGTCAAGCCCATGGAGAATCCCAGCAGGCTTTACGGAAGGGGAGCTTAGACTTCAACCTTGCAGTAGCTCCTCCTTCCCTTCCTCTCTCTTTAAAGTCAGCTGACCAGGATTCCCATGCAGCTCTTCCCGATGCAGGGGATTACTGACATGAAAGGCTTTAGCCAGCGTATGTGCGAGAGCAGATTTCTTCTCCTGCCAGCCTCGGGACGCATGCCGCTTTGGAAGTTCATTAGAAGTGAACAGTGTGAGGAGGACGAGCCTGGGTGGCAAGGAAAGGGAATAGTACTGTACTTGTATATGCAGCCTCGAAGAGCAAAATGCAAACAAGCTTGTCGGTGCTGCATCACAGAGGTTGTGTATTTAATAACAGAATTGCGTCCAATTCAAAAATCCCACTGGAGAGGAAAGGTTAGTGTTGCCACTCTTGGCTGTAGCTAGGAGGAGGAAATTTGGGAAGCTGTTCAGACTATACACAAACTACTTTAAGAAAAGTCAATGATTGGCTAGCCAAAGCATGTGACTGAACTCTTCCAATTTATACAGATGAAACAGACTGAAATTAAAAATGAAAACAAACAAAACAAAAGGAAACTAGGATGCATACCTGAGGGATAATACAGGAAATTTTTCTCTTAAAACACTTCATATAAATTGAATCACAAAAGTAAAAAAAACAAAACAAGATAAAGGTTGACGCTATGATGTGCTAAACAGGATGAAGATATAGGTCATTCTGTTCCAGACTCAATTTACCACCACTGGCCTGTTGGCAGCTACTGGATGCAGGCCAAGTCCTCATCAGTTGCACGAGAGCACAAATAAAATCAGTCATTGAGCCAAAGCTCTCCCTCTATATCTGTTGGATCCTTTTACTTATTTCCTCATTCTTTCCCCATGCCGTCCGCTCTCAGCTGCTTTTTGTTCAAAAGAATAAAAGGGCAAAAATCCAGAGGCCAAAAATGACATTAAACCCCCTGAAAGCCTCCACAGAGATTACTGTTTGAAAATGCCAGCTCTCCTGGAGCCCTCCCTTCCCTCCCTGTGTCTGAGATCTGCCTCTCTCTTTCACTCCCCTAACTTCCCTCTCATTTTCTTTCAGCTGAGAGGTGCTGACAGCCCAGACACAATAATCCAGCTCTATTGTGGAACTGCCACAGTGGCAGCAGTGCTGTGCAAAAGGTTTCCCACGTATGGCGCGAGGGCAAAGAGGGGTGTCACGGCGTGGTGGTGCTGCTGAACAGCAAGGAGATAGTAGCGGCACGCTGTGCCACTTGACAACTTTGGTTCAAATTGTTGTCACATTTTTCATTAGTCAGCTCCATGGCTGGAGCAGAGGCAGACAGGAGGGGATGGCCTATTAATCAAAGAGCTAAAACACTCCTGATTTCACCTCCACATAATAAGGGACTTTGCTTCAAAGGTACAATAGCACCATTACATAAAGGTTAATTTAATCTTTACAGACTAAAATAAAAAATGGTAAGTATGCAGTTTGGTACCCAGACAACAGCAGATTGTCAAGACTGTGTGGACTCAATCAGATAGTAGGAAATATAGGTTAAGTGAAACAAAACAATGTAATAAATACTGCATGCTGAACCATGATCATCAACTCCAAACTGAAGCTGAAAAAAGACCCAACCAGCTGCTCTGACTTTATGAAAGAAAAATTGAGCCATGTCAGATAGTGTCAGCCTTGTTTCTTTCCCTGCAGCAGAAACAGGTGTGAATTTATGTGATCAGTTATGCGGGTTTCATTTTTGCTTCATCAGATCTTATTTGGAAAAGCAGTTCCCATATCTCATGCAAATCAAGCTTGAAAAGACAAAAACAACCTCAACAATGCAAACAAAGTTTTTCTTAAATTTGGATATTTTCATTGAACTATTCTAATTCACAAAAAAAGTATTTAAAAGGGCTCCATCATAGCCTTACACAAACCTTATAAAGAAATACATTCTCACACTCTTTAATGCCTTTTCTTCAGGTTTTTTAGACGACTATAAAAAGCTGTCTTCGGGTTTCTGTTAAAAATCTCATGGAATAACAGAATGTGTCCTCTGTGCTCTATGTGCTGCACAGCTGCATATTTCCCCATCTGGCCGCCCTCTTCCCAAATTGAAGGAACATCCAGGCTACAGGAATAAGGAAGAGAATGAGACCTTTCTGTGTTTAGTTTTATCCCTGCCAAGGAGCATCAAATTGTTTTTGTCCCCCAGTGCTCTGTCTTTGGGTATGAAAATGAGAGACCGGGAGGTCATCAGCTGAACCCTTCACCAGGGCTCATGGCAAAGCTGCAAATTGCATTGTGGTGCAGTTATTACTCTTAGCACAATAAGAGCTTTTCAGCATCTGACAGGACTCCTTAATTAGTCTGATATCAGCTAAACAACTACAGCTCCTTATAGCCCAAGTACTTGACTAACAAAGGTCCATGCAAGACACCACAGGTCACAAAAAGGTTAGACATGTCTAACTGACAAGAAGAGGCTGCATAATATCAGAGTCCTTTTCAGAAGAAACTATATTCTGTTATTTCAGACTTTTCTTAGTCACCTCTCTTGACCCGCTCAGCTACAGGACATTTCTCTGTTAACACTGTCCACAAACATCCCGCAAACAGAGTAACAGGGAACAAGCCTCCGGTAACCTGAGCCTGTCAGCCTCCTTAGGTCGAACATGCTGTCCTATCCATCACTATCCACCACTATACTCTTCCTTCTCACCTCTACCACACTGTTGGCAGTCCATTTTATCCTGGTCCCAGGTGGGTCTTTAAGAGTCAAATGTCAGAGGCCAGGCCGCAGCCCAACACATAATGAATATGAAATGATTCTCTCGAATTGTGGGAAAGAAAGGAGAGTTGGCTGCTTTGTCAAAGAGCTGGGCCCGGATGACACACAGTGATACACAATATGGATATCTAACGTTACTCTATTAACCTGCTTCAATAAATCAAGACATGCAAAAACAGTTTGACTTCTCCCCTACATGTGTACTGCAGTTAACAACCTTGACAAGATCACCTGACATATTTAGGCTCTTGTACCTTAGGAGATTGCCTAGTAACTTATTAAAATCACACTTCTCACAGAGGGGGTGTGCAGAGAATAAATAAGCTTAAGTCCGACTGATTCAGGCCTATTTTACAAACTTGTTTCATACATTAAACACAAGGAGCATTCCTTCTTGCTCCTCCATTAACAAAGCTGAGTGAGACGGCAGCAACACAGTGCTATTTTTTGCCCCAGCAGAACTGCCAGGCTCTTGTATTTTTAGCACACTAACTACTAACCTCTACCCTATTTTCTTGGCTGTCCCACTCTCAAAATAGAAGGGCATTCTACTGTGATATGTATGAGTGTGTGTGTGTGCGTGAACTACTAGAGGTGTGCACAGTTGTCATCCGTGTGATTTTAACACAGATCCCCAGAGGGAAAGTGGGGAGAAGAGTGTGTAGGTGGAAGCAACAGTCCTGTGTTTTGGCCTGAGAGCACAGAGGAGGCAGAGGCAGCCAGAAAGCCTCCACAGCTGATGAAATAAGGCAACGTGCGATGTAATCACTTTAAAAGTAGCAGATAATGTGGAAAAAGGGGAACAGAGGGCAAAAGATCTTGTAAAATATGAGGAAAAATTAGGGCAGGCAAGCATTAAAGATTGATCGTGACACAGAATGCTCGACTCTGGCTTTCCATGCAGAGAATTCCACCTCAGAGATGGAAACAAGAGGGGGAGAGTTAGATAAAGTGTGTGGAAGAAAAGAGACACTTTGAGAATGAAAATGCCTCGCAGATGAATTCTGGGGTGATGAATGTCCACGGTTCAATACCCAGATGAATTTAAGTGTGTTCCATCATGGGAGGTGGGAATAAAACATGGAGATGGGCTGGAGAGATGGGGAAGGGGAGAGTGTGCTGGTGAACTAGCCATGCAGAGCCCATTGCGAACAAGCCATCTGTAGAAATAAGTAAAAAAGTGATTACAACAGGCCCAGCTCAATTTCTGACAGGTGATGCTTGACTGCCCCTGTAGAGCTGAATTGATTTAAATGAAGAAGCTATGAATATTTTATAGGGCAGATCCCCTCAAACTCTCCTCCTCCTTTCACCTGAACTGTTTTCATCTTCTTCCCACCCGTGTGTCTGTGCTTGTATACATGTCTTTAATCGCACAGGGTAGACATGGGTGAGAATGTAATTATTGATATTGAGATTACAGCCCTATTGTCACAATGTCTGCGATCAGCTGCCTTCTTTAATGAATCAATGACACTTCCTGGCTCTTTGCTGTCTGCCCTGCTTTGTTTATCAAAGTGAGCTTTGCAGTGTACACCAACCCTTGTCTGGGGATTTAGCGTCAAACCAAACGGGTGTACTGTACACTCTGGCTGATGCCTCTGGCTAATTCTCTCTGCAAACAAGCTGGGGTCCATGAGTGAGTCTGAGCGTGTGCACAAAAAAAGGAGGAAAAAAAAAACCTGAAATCCTAGTGTACGTAAAATGCTACAAGTGTCTAACACACTGCGAGCCACCTCAAAGAGAACATCATTATAGCATTCTTTGTGCACGTTGAAAAGCCAGTTGCTCTGCCAATGTTCAAGCCTACTGGGGCCACACCCATTCATTATACCTTAAAAAGTGACTTAAAAAATAAGCCCTAAAACAAAAACGTGTATTTCTGTTGTCCTAGTTAATCTTACAGCTGGCTGAACATCCCGCTTTGGGGGCATCTCAATTTAGCAAACAATAAATTGCATTAAAAAGGGGCGGCACCGGCTTTGATGGTTGGTGGTAAGGTGCTGTTTTGGGAGCGCGTGATGGCAGGTTGTGAAATGCTGCCCTGCGGCCTTTCCCAGGAGAGCGGCAGGAGCGGTGCTGAACTCACTTCACCCCTTTGCCATTGCAAACATACCTGATGACAAAATGTGTTATTGATGTTCACCTGAAGGTGAAAGCAGGCGCGATCCTTGGGACAAACTGATCTCTCTCTCTTTAACACACACAGAGTGGTGTTCTAGGCTTTCAGGCCACTAAATCCCTGTCGCAGTTGGTTGAAAGGTTTTAGGCAAACGTGGCGAAATAAGGACGCGGCCCTGATGCTCCCCTCCCCTGAGAGCACATAGGACATTGCCTCAGTGCTGTCCATCTATACTGCCAATCCCGTAAAGCTGGGTCAACAAAGCCCCAGTGAGAAAGCACAGACACTCATATAGAGTCAAGGTGCATGTTTAAAAAAGGAGATGCAGAAAATATAATATAATATAAATATATAATAATATAAAAAACAAAAACCTGAAATCCTAGTGTACGTAAAATGATGCAAGTATATATATATCTATATATCTATCTCTCTATCTACACCCACTATATCATACCATACACATACCATAATATCCAAAACAAAAAACTGAAAT
>JBAMHW010000024.1:16400930-16419207 GCA_037177495.1 Rhadinocentrus ornatus | reverse complement strand
ACCAATTTATCTCATTGTCTTGCACTATAACAGTAAATTTCAGTTAAATTTTCATCCTTTGCTTGCAAAATAACAGTTGAAGCAGTTGTTTACCCACAAAACTGTGTATAACTGTATTTCATGTCCATAAAAACTGTGTTTTCTGTTGACAGCACCTCTTCCACCCCAATACACACTCATCGTAGAAAAAAAGTGAGCAAACATCCTCCAACCAACATCTGATTGTCTGCTGTAGTCTGGAGTTGTGTGTTGACAGACGGTTTCAGCTTTCTGGTAACAAAATGTAATGCATGAGTTATTCTGTTTATTTTATGTATTTCTATTTTCTTCACAGTTTAACAGCTCCATGAGCTTCTTCCACAGAGTCACCGGTTTTGCAGGCACAAGGTGACCTAAATTCCCTACATAACTTTCATGTGATGCAACACATGACAAGTAATGTCTTCACATGTAATGCATTAATACAGCTGATTAGATTTCTTCTTACCACACAAAGTGCTGGCAGTGGTATTGCAGTGCTTTGTTCTATTCTATATTCTTTTATGTTACTCTGAAACTTACCTTTCAGCTTCTCTCATGCCAATGCTGACACATATACACCCTCACACTCGCAGAATCCCCCACAGGCATGATGCTGAGACAGTTGCTAAGATTTTAATGTAACAGTCAACTGCACGCAAATAGCCAGGGCACTGCAGGCTGAATTTTAAGTGATAATCCTAATTTGTGTCAGAAAGGCTTCTGCTGAGCAATGTTGGCCTTATTGCTGAAGACACCGAAGACTGCTCATGTGCCTGTCACAGCTACAGATCAGACTGCAGATGTTGAGTAAGTTGAAAGCAGATACCAGCTGTTTCAAGCAACTTGAAAGGTCTGCTTTAAAAGATATGGGCAGACAATCAGTGAAAGTCAAATAATACCTCCAATTATTGTTTTCAAAATTACAGTAGTTACAATCAACCACTAGTACCCCTCATTCCCCCACATACACATACATTAACAGTGTACGTGCAGCAAATCCCACCATCAGCAACATGCAGGTGCACGATCATTCCAGCAAAGAGATAACAATGGACCCCATCCCCTTTCTATCTCTCTGTCCCTCTGTGTGCCAAAAACCCAGTCATCTGGCAAAAGAGCTGAGTGGGGCACATCATCAAGGGTATATTTGTTGTCCCAAAGCAAAACCACACAAAATGGGTGACCCAGAGGCGACAGCAAAGGAATCGAGGCTAATGGACGTGAAAAATGTTGGCTTTAAGTTTGAAAACTGTAGTTTTATATAAAAAAAAAGAGATTTGTTGGCATTTTTTTTAGCATCAATTTCTAAGCATTTCTCCTACTTACCTTTAAGCACACTCCTCATGTATGAGAAACTTTACAGGAATTTAGATCCTGTGAGGCATTAGAACTAAGTGACATATAAAATCCCCTTAACAATTCTACTCTGAACTTTGTTCACATTTTTCTAAAGTCAACAGGAAGCAAAACACAAGTTTTGTAAGTTCTTCCATGTTATCTTCCATTAGCAACCAGGTTAAAGGTTAAGTGAATGAAAATAAACAAAACAAGCACAGTAACAAAAAGCATGTTTGCTTGCCGCACATTTGTTTGCAACTAATGTCGACATGACACATGTAGCACCAGTCAAATGTTTGGACACATCCACTCATAATGGGTAAATGCAAACCTTTGACTGGGACTATATATGTCAAAATAGACTAATTTTCTTCTTATTTTGAAGTAGGAGAAAAACACTTCACTGAAGACTAAAAAAAGACAGTTGTAGGCATGGGAACAAATGCAATTACTAAATGAAAAAAAAACAACATATTGCGACAGCAGCCATTTTCCAAGCACTTACTTCCAAGAATGGCACAAAGCAGAGCTCTCAGGCATAATGGGTCATAATAACAGACCAAGTCTGCACAGATACAAATATGGCTCTTTTTTTCTCTGTCAATATTTACTTTTCTACATTTTTCCAGTTATTAGACAACAAGCTGCAACAGACTGATGGACAGTAGAATAATGCACAGAAAATAAAGTCCTACATCCAGGTGGTGTGTGTGTCCTAGCCTCTTTGCATCGGTTGCAGGTACAATTCTTGTCAACCAAATAGTAAAAAAAAAAGAAAAAAAAAAAATATAGCTTGATGTAATATTTGTTTAACAGAACAAGTGTATTTTTTTCAGTGATTACTTTTTTTTATTAGGTACATGTGTTTAATCGCCTGCGATGGACTGGTGACCTGTCCAGGGTGTACCCTGCCTCTCACCTGAAACAATGCTGGGATAGGCTCCAGCTCACCCGTGACCCGTAATGGAATAAGCAGTACAGATAATGACTGACCGACTGTTTAATCGCTTGTTACACAAATATCTAATCAGCCAATCACATGGCAGCAATTCAGTGCATTTAGTTATATAGATATGGTCAAGATGAGTAGCTGAAGCTTCAACCGAGCATTAGAATGAGGTAGAAATGGGATTTAGGTGATTCTGAATGTGGCATGCTTGTTGGTGCCCAGACGCGCTGGTTTGAGAATTTCAGAAACTGCTGATCTACTGGGATTTGAACACACAACCATCTATCGGATTTACAGAGAATGGTCCAAATAAGAGAAAATATCCAGTGAGGGGCAGTTGTGTGGATGAAAAGGCCTAGTTGAGAGGTCCGAGGAGGATAGGTAGACTGGTTAGAAATGACAAAAAGGCAACAGTAACATAACCAGCCATTACAGCCAAAGTGTGCAGAATATTATCTTTGAACACACAACATATCAAACCTATAAACAGATGGGCTACAGCATCAGAAGACCAGACTGGGTGCCACTCCTGTCAGCCAATAGCTACAGTTCACACGTGGGTTCACATTTTCCTACAATTCCCCTACAATTAACATATTTTTTGGTTGACAAGATTAATACATCTAACCAAAATTGGGGATATTTTCTTAGCACATTTTAGGCCCCTTAGTATGAACTGAGCTTTGTTTAAATGCCACAGCCTACCTGAGTACTGGCCATTTTCCTCCCTTAATAACGAGCGATGGGAGTAATGGTGTTAAAATAAACGGCATTAGTAACAGCGTTACTTTATTCAGCAACAGGTAATCTAACTAATTACTTTTTCCATCGTTACGACACTGCGGCCAATACTAACAATAAAACGTTACTAACAGTGCGTTACTATTGTAAGATAAGTTTAATTTTTGTTTTGAGTTTCACATCTGTTGGGACTAAATTGTGCTACAACTACTACAGTGGAGAGGAGGTGGAATGATACGATTGAAAGGAGAGAAGAAGAGTTGCCGTGTTCTGTTGTAACCGGATGCATAATATGTTCGATCAAGTTGTCCCCGAATTACTTTTACGACCAGAATTCAGTTAATAGTCAACGCTAAATATAGCATTACACTGCACGCTGAAGCTGTTTTCATCTGACCGGCGGCTTAGGGGGAGAAACAACCACATAGCCTAATTGATGATGATTGACTGATGGATAGTAAAATGCCATGACAGACTTGGGTAATCTAGTGCACAGCCGAACACACACACACACACACACAAATGACCAGGAGAAGCATACAGCAACGGTGAATACAGAGACAACAGAGGTTTAACCTGAAATCACACACATCAGTTTTCAGTTTTCCCTCACAGAGATAAATGACAAGAACATTATGAGAAATGTTCATTATGACCAGAAACAAAGAGCTTCTTCATGGTGGCTGTAAGCTGCCAGAATCACGTGAAGCTCCCCTTTCCTGAGGCCAGGAGATACTACATTCAGCAGCCTGAGATTAGAGTCAGGGATTTTTTTTTTTTGTTAGTAAGTTATACTGTTAGGTTTCCGTTGCACCCATTAGTCTAATATTCAGTTTCATTATGACTTAATGAACATGCAGATGAATTTGAAGTTCCGTTAAAGGGAAAATATTTGAACATTAAAAAAAAGGTAATGGAATATGCTGTAACTTTATCACTTACTTTTTGTGAGAAATAACTAGTAACTATAATTAATGACTTTTTCTAAAGTAACGTACCCAACACTGGTTATAACCAGTGTACCATCTTCGGATGGCTATGCATCATGTCACACAGCTCAAATCATCTCCAGCTGGTTTCAATTAATTCACTGTACTCCAATGGCCTCAAGAGTCACTGGATCTCAATCCAATAGAGCAGCTATGGGATGTGGTGGGAGATTATCATCTTGGATGTGCAGCCAACAAATCTGCAGCAACTGTGTGAAGCTATCAAGTCAATATGGAGCAAAATATCTAAGAAATGTTTCTAACACCTTATTTTTATGTCAGGAAGAATTAAGACTGTTGAGGGCAAAAGGGGTTCAGCCTGGTACTACCACGGTGTATCTAAAAAAGTGGTTGATAAGTTTGTGTCTTCATAAAATTAATTACACTGATATATAAAAAAAAAAATTGTCTATTCAGAGCAGATTCCACTCATTGCTCACAAAAAGACCAATAAGATGCCCAAACATTGGAGAGCACTGAAGTGAGATTTGTTGTAATATTGACAAGTTTAAATTATACTACTGTGTCCACTGACCTGTGATCTTTCCTTTCATTGAAGCTACTTTCATAGCTACTGGCAAAAATGTACAATTCTATATAATCAACTTAACTGCTTTGCTGTCTGCCACTATCCTGAGCAGCCGTGAGGGTGAGTTGTCACATGACTGTACTTCCTCGGCTTATCGTGACGTTTTCAGAGGCCCAAGCTCTGGCAGAGAAGCTAGCTACCATTTGTGTCCTGCTCTAACAAACAAACTCTCAGTATGTGATCATCTTTCAGTGGAACTATGCTGTATATTTTATATAATCATTTTGTAAATTTCATTATGAGACGTACTAGGCTTTAGGAGAATGATCGCTTGATTGAGACATTTTACTCATGGCAATAGTTGGTATTTCATTAGCCATAGCATGAGCAATTTCTAACATTAGCAGTCCCAGTTTAATGCATAGATCATGTTTGCCAAAATGTGCATGTATTCACTACTAACAGACATCTGTGTGTATGTATCTGAGGGTCTGTAGTACAAATTAAACATCCAATATCTGTTCTCCAATTGGGGTGACAGCCCACTGTCAAACACCAGTTTCCGGTCGAACAAAGCCAGTCACAGCCCCAGATGGCCCCGAGAAGACTAATTTGGTTGCATGTTGGTAAAAATGTGGAACGGTGTCACCATGTTACTGTCAGCGCAAATCAACTTTAATCCAAAACATGCATGATATCCTTTGAGGAGTGTACAGACAGATTGGACAAGCATGAGGTGGTCATTATGCACGGATATTTTTGCAATCTTGACTTTAAATAAAGGCATCATCTCAAACAAAAATACCCTGTTATACTCCCACAATTGAAAAAGATTAGATGTGATCTACAGGAAGTAGGAAACAATTACACTAGTTTTCCACAAAATATTTTTCCCTATGTAATGAATGGAGGAGGTGTCAGCAAGGCTTGAAGACGGAGCTAAACACGTGCTGAATAAGGATCATCTACAAACCTCTTATCCGTCACACAAACTACATATTTTTTGCTGCCCTGTCTTCACTGTCATCCCTTCTTCTCTGTAAGGGCTCTATATTCTGCCCCGCATCCTTTGCTCCTCTCTGAGGTTATAGTAAATAACTCTCCTCTCACCCACTCCCTCCTGTCTCTGTCTCTCTCATGGGGGAAGCTCAGTGCCAGTCTGGAGTTTTATTTGTGTAATTTACATCCTCTCTGACAGCCTTCTGTGCCCCCCCCCAACCCTTGGCTTTTACTGCTGGCAGACCTCGTAAAACAGCCGCTCTTTGTGATGAGAAAGGGAGCGAAGGGGAGTGCGACTGGGTGGGCAACAATCCAGAGAAAGCTGATTGTAAAAAAACAACACGTGGTCACTTGGTGTCAGTTAGCTTCCTGGCTGGCTATTTGCTGTGTGAAGAGTCTGTCTGGGCACTCCAGAACCGGGGCAGTAGCAGGGTTGGTTCCCTGCCTCAATAAGCTTTAGTGCTTCCAAGAATCAAGCGTTAATCCACTTGCAGTCATGTGCTTTCTGTGTACTTAGCGACTTTGGCCTTGGGGTCAAAGGTCAAACAATAATTCCATTAGTAGCCAGCATGAATTTCGAACTCACCTCTAGAGGTGCAAAACTCGTTGGATTCTCAACAAGCAGCAACATCCAAGCAGCATTGATACTAAGAATTAGCACAGCACTCTTTTGGCCAAACTCAAACCTTGAAGAGCAAATATTGATTCCTCTACAGAGCACAAACATCAAAACTGAGTCAACACCAATGATATTATACTTGGAGAAAAAAAACAGCTTAAGAAAATAGAGAAGAATGGACAAACTGAGACAAATCGGTAGTGAGTAGAGGAGATCAGTGAGACGCTGCATCTCAAAGAGAGAAAACACATGGCAACCTGGCGTCCACAAAACATGCGAGACGAGGCACCGCTGTGAATAAAACAGTAAAGATGCTTACTTGCAAGAATCAAAAATGTGCTTCGTGGAAAACAAGGTCGCAAATGAATTAATCATTCAGACAAAGTAGCGACCCAATCTCCTTCTTTTATTTAGGCGTTTCTCAGCCTTGCTTCTTCTGTTGTATTAACAAGTAAGGTGCTAATCTGTTTGGGTGCACAGAGCTGGTTTGGCGAGCTGATCATGGTGACTCACACACGGCTACATGAACACTTGCTAAAGTGTCGGCAAAACTTTGAAAATAGAGACAATGAGTTGAAGATAGAGACACGTGGAACAATGACCTCCAGTGGCTGAAGCATTGCTCTTACAGCAGACCGGAGGAGAGGCGTGTGTGGGTGTGTGTGTGAGGGGGATAGTGGAGAAACTCATTAGGAGTGTTTGGCCAGTCAGTCTCTCACAGTTAACAGCAGCAGAATAGTAAACAAGCCCACTTTAACAATATCACACCACAACAGACCTCTACCCAAGAGAAACAGCACTTCAAATGGGAGTACATCTTATTAACACTGTAAACACACACACAGACACATGCGTTTGTGATCCTTTTTCCTACCACACTGCCCTTGATTTCATGTTGTTTGTTAGCGTCCCCTTTAAATGATTGGAGTCGCCACAAAAACTATAAATGCTACAGAGAGCAGGGGTGTAGAGTTGGGGAAATGGGCTGAAAGTGGCCGCTGTACAGTTGTTGAAGCACGAGAGTCAGAGAAAAAAGCTTGACGGCACAGCAAAGACACAGTTAGCCAACATGAACACACATTATGTGTCACAGATGAGTGTTACCTGCTTCCCTTTAAGACTGGAGGAACATAGTACTGAAGCAGGGAGGAAGAAAGAGATGAGGAAGGGTGGGCGGCACATTGAGCATTTAATGTAAGCTTCTGTGGGAAACTCATCTTCAATAGGATCAGATCACTGTATTGACCCTTTTAGATTTTCTAACAGGAGAACGCGAGTTCATCTGTTTTGAACAAATACGCAAATATATTAGGTCATAATTCTTTGAAAAGATAAATTAGTAAAAGATTTAGTTTTTAATTTACAAGAGTACCCAATTATGGGAAACATCAATAATGAGTATCAAGTTCTTGAGGTTGAATTAGCAAAAAAAGAAAAGAAAAAGCCTTTCCTTCAACCAAAATCATTAAGATCTGATTAAAAATTCAAACACACCTCTGTCTAAATGGGTTAAAACATTTCTGAAATTATAAAAAGTTTTTTTGCTTTATCCTGTTTCTTTTGCACAAAGAAAAGGAAACTTTTAAAAAATGTCAAATACTGCCTTAAAATAAATCCAGTTAGGATTTGGTTTCACTTTTTAATCTAAAACCTGTGTCAGCTGAGGAAACAACAACAACTCACGGTGTCAAAAACAGTCTTACAAGCATGAAATCTTAATCAGGATTAATATGAAGAATAAGTCTGCCCTCTGCCGTGGCTTTAGCTACACCACCAGCGACATCACAGCGAAGCCATGCCTTTTCTCACTGAAGAAGACCTGACGTGTTATTTTAATCAACTTGCTCTGCCGGCATTAATTATTCACCCCGTTGGTGAAATGGGATGGCCTGTGGGTAAATGGAGGAGGAGGAGGAGGGGGGGTCCTTCTGATTAAGGGCTTTAACAAGGAAAAAAAAGGGAAAAAGAAAAGAGAAAGAGGAAGAACATGAAAAAAGAAAGAAAGAGGAGTTGAAGAGAGAAATTGCCCCCTGCCGTACTTCTTGTTAAACTCTGTGTATATGTGTATGCAACGAATTTGAGAAATCATCTGTAACATGAGTGTGCAGTGTGTTTATGCGAAGGTGTGTGCATGCACGCCCAGTGTAAGGCCTGTGGGTGCTGACTGAGGAGTGTAAATGCGTGTGCTTGCAGTGCGTGAGTCAAAGGCCAAATCCAGTCATGATGCTGCACAATCCAGTTCCTGCAGCACATGGAGTGACCCTCTAAGTTACGATGAGATGCGGTTTGATTGGACCAGGAGTAACACCATCTTCAGATGCAGCATATGGAAGAAAGTCTAAAGTGAGACTGAATGTGCATTTGCCTGAGGTTGTGCATGCTTTTTTTTTACCCACCACACAAGCACCCCACAAGTGACTGCCTGTGCCCAAGTAGTTCTGAGAGCGATTCTCACAGCAGAGACAGAAGGGGGAACAGAGCGCCCCTGCTGACACTCTCAGTGGGCTGACACTGAAAGCTTGTTTGGGGGCATTAAATCTTAATACGCATGAACACTGGAGAGGAGATGGAGAAAATGAGAGGCAGAAAAGTGAGAGCCCAAAAAGAGGGTGATAGGAACATGCTAAAAAAGGAGGGGTTGTTTGAGAAGAATATTGAGTAAAGAGGATGAGGAGGAAAGAAGGAAGGTGAGCAAGTAGAAGCTGTAATGTAGCAATGCAAAAGGGGAAACTCCTCAGGGGCAGGAAGGAAGGATATTGCAAGAGAAAGGCAAAGTCGTTCCCCCTCCAATTCACAGGAGCATAGCCTAAGATGGCAGAAAAATATTTCACAGCACTTAATCAAACCAGTTAAATCATCATGTGTTAATGACTCCGTTAACCCGCTTCTCCTCCTCCGTCCCTCTTCCTTTCCCCTTCACTAAAAGCCTGTACAGAGACTCTGTCATCCCTAATTCATTCTCTCAGTAGACAGAGGAGGAAGATGATGAGAGAGAGGCAGGTGATAAAAGGATGAATTCTCTCATGAGACTTTCATAAACAGATTCCGTCAATAAAATCTTAGTTTATCTGCATTATTTGTGCTGTGTGTTGGTATCATGATGGTTGTGGCATACCACACAACAGATGTGCTAGCTAGTATGTAGTAGAGAATGACCAGAATGGCAGCCATGTATTTAATGCAGGAAGTTGTTTGGATAGTTTGAATATGTGCTTGCTAAAGTGAGTAGCAATCAGCGTTTGTGGTCAGGGCTGTTCGGTAAGAAAGCACAATAAATGTGGGTGGTAGTTACAGCTTAGTCTAAGTTGGAGTGCAGCCGTCATCTTTTATTTTTTCCTACCATCTTTACTTCATTGCATTTTGTTTTCCAGTAAGGTAAACTGCTTAGGAACAAACGATTCCTTTGAGTGTATTTTATCTTACTTATTTGACGGTACTCTATAAGTAACTTACTTCTAACTTCATTTAATACCTCAGCCAACATTTTCCTTCTGAGTTTCTGGTAACAATTAGGAATTATGAGTGTAACTTAATACTGCATGCAAAGTTAGTAAATTATAGTGGCATTTAGAGTAAAAACCAATAGTAAACCAGGGTATGCTTTGTGGTGGCACTCAAATATGATGGACAAATTTGCACACCATTGATGTGAGTGGTTTCTGCAGTTCTCAGCCAGATTTAAAAAAAAAAAAAAGTATTTTCAAAATTTAGTCCATTTAGTTGTATATATACACCCAAAATGTTAAATCAAAGCAATAAAAATCTAGCATGTTGCTGGGAAAGAGGACTAATTGCTGGATTCAAAGCACTAACAGATCTAAAAGATTATTTGTGATCTTTGCTGTCGTGTGCACTGTTTTAGATCTAAAAGACAGAAGAAAAAAAAAGAACTGCAGGGAGTTTTATTCATTTTACAACCACTTGGTGTGTTACATGTTTGTAATACCTGGTGCACATAACGAGTAGTTTCAGATGCTTGACTTAAGGCTTCATGAGATGGGACACACAGGATGCTTCTGAATGGCTGTGCACCTTTTTTTTCCCCAGAGAACCTTCACAGCAAAGTATATCAGCTGGTGGGCCGTGGGAGCAGATACAAGTAGTCGCATCTCAAACACCGATTCTGTTTATTTATTTCAGAGGATTCCATATTGTTAAATCCTATCTAAGTTTTTAAAAAATGGGATTTAGTTCAAATGAATGAATATTTTGACTGTGCAAAATTATTTGTTATTATTTGTTTTGCTTTGATTTCAAAGTGCAAAAAGAAAATAATGAACAGCCAAGGTGAAATGAAAATGTACTTTTTAAAAAAAGAAAAAAGGTCTCTCTAGGATTTTAGATCAATATAGAACCAAAGATACTAATTACAAGCAAAGCCACTCATGAATGCACAACCTATTAGCAAGTTGTAACCATTGGCTGTAAATCAAGACAACTGGAATCATCAATTGACTTTTTTCCCCACTGGCTTTGCCTTTTGCAAACAACCAAAAATGACGATCATTTCCCAGTGTGTGTTCACCCTGTTTTTCCTTTCGCTGCCCACCCCCTCAGTCCTTTTTACTCGGCCTCTCTCGGCTGAGTGATAAACACTGTCTGTTGGCCATAAATCCAGAGGGAGTCCAGACAGGCGTCCCAATACAGAGATCTATTTTCTCCCTGTTTGGTGGGTTTGTCAGGGCCCAAGAGGAAGTGAGATAACATTAGGAGGAGGAGGAGGAGAAGGAGGCGGAGGAGCTGGTAGTGGAGAGAGAGAGGGGGGGGAGACGCAATTTCATCAGTGGTACACACACATGCACAAACACAGTAATACACAGATGCCCTCATAAACCAACAGTGGGGATATCCACATTGAAGATGGAACACGCTTAGCAACACACAGTCATATTGGAGTTGAGTGACTCGGGAGGTCAGTGGCCAAGATGGCTTGGATGGCTTTCGCACAGAAACAGAAACCTCAACCGTAATGCACAGAAACACCAGCACCCAGCGTTTTTTCCCCACATTGAAACATTCAGGTAACCTTTTACATAGTGTGTGAGAACATCTTTAATTATCATACTAATATAAAAATAGACTTCTTTCTGTTGCAATAAAATTTTAAGGGATGTTAAACTTATTCCGGCATCTTTAAAATATCCTAAGCGGATGTAGTCATCCTGCCAGCAGTTGTGTTGCTGCCACGAAAACCACACTACATACACACTAAATAAAAACATACTGCTTGCTTCTAATTAAATCCTCTGATGGTATTGCATGGTTGGCACATCAGTGGTTACACAAGAGAATAACTGGATGTTTAATAGGTTGTTTTCATTAACTGTCAAAGGAAATATCCCATCAAATGCCTCCGAGGACTTATAAAAGGTCAGCCTGTTGTTCTTATGGAATGAACGGGCCGAATGTACAGCAGATTGTTGTTGATTTAACTTCATCCTACAACCGCCGGATACAGGTGCGGTATTCCCTCTGCATGGAACAAAAAACTCAGTCAACCCACAGAGAGTTACGAATCATGCAGTTAATATGCAGTGATAACTGAAAAAAGAAGTGCAGGGGGAAATAGTCAACGAGGATGCATAAGCTAATGAGCCGCAAGCTAACGGAAACCAAGCTGCTGCATAATTTGGGTCTAATAGGAACTGCAGAACAGGTCAAATTCTGCTGCAACTAAAAGCTTATAATGCACAAATTATGATACATAATATAAACACAAAATTTCAATACTGATATGATTAAGGTTTTGTGATATTTGGTTAATTTCAGCAAATGTTTTTACCTTTAGATGTGATCCCTCCAGTGAGCTTGTAAGCATTAGTTTAGTTTCCCAAATTCCTTATGCCTAACCAGTTTATTCCAGTCAGCTGCAGGTTCAGCATGTACATGGCTTTAACTGCAGCTTGTTCCATTAAGACTCGGGGAATTTGGAAGAAGCTGTCTCGCAGGCTCATTTTCTCTGGATTTTCTTAGTTTTTCCAAAAATATAAACGAGCAAACTCTGGGCTTATTTGAATAGCTAATTAATGCTTAATATAAATGTAACACATAGTTCATTTAACACCGCAACCATCAAATTGCTCTTCTTTATTTGCACATTATTTAAATTCTTCTTATTCATTTTCCACTCACAAAGCCCTACTTCAGTTCTTATTCAGTCCATCCAGTTTCTCACCTGTCTCTAAGCCCATTACTCTCTCACATGCTTGAATTTCACTGCTGCCCCATTTTTTTCAAACACACTCTGCACCCTCCATTTCCACCTCTTTTATCTTTTCTGCATTGACTGATGGTTGATGGGCTGTTTTCTAGCTCTGCAGGCCAAGTCTCTATGTATGCCACACTTAACACAAACGGTTTTAAAGGAGACAAGTTTGTGTGTTTTTTATTTAGTGGCTAATGAAGAAATGGCATCCACAGGCAAAAAAACTGGAGAAGAACAAGAAGAAAGAGGCAGAAACAGACTGAGAAAAGGCTAGAAAGTTACTTCTACTTAGGCAGAGCCCTTCTGCTCTTAAGAGGATTCCCACCTGGTAGCAATTTAGGTTGTGCCTGGTAAAGCAGGCCCCTCAAAAGGAAAAATAATGTCTGTTGGGTTAGTGGTTTCATTTTTCAATCAAACAAATCATGACCTTACAGAAAATAATTTTTGTCTTTTAATGGCCTCCCCAGCGTTTGAAGTTCCCTAAGGGACAGCTGGCTTTGAAGTCTGCGAGAGGAGGAGCAAATTTCTCTGCGTGTGTGTGTGTGTGAGAGAGTGAGCGAGAGAGAGAGAGAGTGTGTGTGTGTGTGTGAATGAGAAAGAGACTGAGTGTTCATTTCATAGCCTTCTCAGAGTCCTGACACACAACACCTGAGGTAGTCCTGAGATAAAAGCCACCAATGAAGGAATCAAAATGTTGCAGATACAATTAAATTGCCAAAAAGGAAAACTTTCTTGTGGATGTGACTTCATTAACCTTGACAGCAGATGAGTTTGGATTATTCAAACGCAGATATGCCTACTAAAACAAGACTTTCAAACCCTTTTACAAAGCCAGTTGTAGTGTGCTTATCATCAGTACTGTGTGTACTACAACATACCAGTTTAGTATACCAGCGCCTTCCTGCCTTCTGTTTTAATATCTTGTTATATTTTATGTTCTTCCAGTCTGAGGCGAGAGAATGCATCGAAATTTCTTCCTCAACATGCACTGACCCGTGTTTATCTGGAATGACAATAGAGTGACTTTTCCATTCGTTTCTGTTCTATTCTAACGCGAGTTAGAGAGAAAACGTGAGCTGTGACCAATGTTGTTGCCATATACAAAATCCTCCCAATGAAAGTCTGCACCCAGGTGTTTATTCTGATTTATTTTGCTGCCACAAATACAAACCCACAACTATTGTGGAGTCATTTGACTTTGGACCAAATACAGATTAAGCACTTTTACTATGCACTCAAAACAAATTGTTAGTAGGTGTTAAGTGGGTTTTTCTGAGCCGGGCAAAGGTTTAAGAATCTTGTAAGCAGCTTTTATGCATAGCTTCCCTAAAGCAAAAAAAAAAAAAAAAAAGCCACAGTCTCAATTCCCAATAACGATTAAATAGTTGGATTGCTACTCGCAGTAGACTGGACCTGATTCCAGCATTAGTTTTGATTTAATATTTAAAAACTTGAAGGAAACAACTAAACTAAAAATACTTTCTCAGTTTCATAAAAGCTTTTTTGAATTTGCTTGAAGTGTTTTTAGACGGGATATGACCTACCTGAGGGGAGATGAAAATCTCTAATGTGAAGATGTAACATCTGATTTATAAAGTAACAGATAATGTTACATAACCCACCTACAGCACATTTTAGCTCACCAGCTAACATGTCATTAAAAGATGACTGAGAGTACGTTTCTGTTTTGAGGCCCATTTACTAAGAGTTTACTCTGCTGCAGCAATGTGGCCCAACATGAACGAACTTTGAGTGGGTTAGTATTGAATCTATGCACAGCAAGAAAATAAAAGATGAAAATGCATGAAATATATTCAAAATGCGTCGTCCTGAAGCTTCTCCACCATTTTCCATGTGCACCCTTAGTCCAAACAATCTGGTTTGGTCATGATCGCTATCCTTTAAAAGACTTAAAGAGATCATATCAGTCTGAGCTAATTCTCTTCAGAAACATGCTTAATTCACTCAGTGTCTTCTCGCTGTTCATGAGGTGTTTGCACTGCCAAACCAATGGGACAAAGAAAGACAAACTCATCATTTAAAAAGGTGTGGACATTTCCTGGATTTAATCAAATACTAAAACACGCTTGCTTGTCTTGAACACACCCATGAGAACTTCAGTTACTTCAGTATTGAAAGCAGCACAACTTTCCAGGTCAAGCAGCTCACTCACCCTGTGTACACAGACTGATAACCAACCCCGTTTCAAAGTCACACAGTCACTGCAAAGACTTTGCTATGGTCAGAGAAAAAGTGAGGAGGACTTTGGTTCATGGGAAAGAAGATGTGGGAGAGACTGAGGGAATGACAGCAAGTTTAAGATGACATAACATGCTTACAGGAAATAGCTGTGTTTTATGAATAAATATTGAATCAGCAGAAATCTATCTCTGGCTTCACCTGACCTTTCCCTCAGTTTCACTGTGTACAGTAAATACAAACATTTTACCATTTTATGTCCTGGGCCATCAAACTAAATTAATGAGTGTCTGACAAAACTGAAACTGCATCTACACAATTATACAACAAAAAAAAGAGAGAGAGAGAGAGAGAGAGAGAAACAAAAACAGATGGTTAAATGCATCTTGCTGTGGGGTATTTTAGAGACTGTGGTCACTTGTGGAAAGTGCAAATCTGTTGCTTATTCTTACTTGAGCCCTGTTGTGGGGTATGTCTGGGCCTGCTGTGATTTAAGATGCCTACTGGGGCCCTTCACCTCCCTTATTCACTTTCATCCCATTTTGCTCTTTCTCTGAGCCTAACCTGCTTTTCATCTCTGTGTCCTGCTTTCAAAGAATGAGTGATTAGAGGGATCAGAATGAAGTCTTGGGTTTGACCTCAGGTATGTTGTGTCGCTCAGCCTTTTTATCTATGATCTGTCACTGCTGCCTCCCACCTCTAGGATGTCCTGAGCTGCATATGTGGGTGTTACACTAAAAGTAAAATAATAACTCCTCATCAAGAGGATGCACCATGTACGATAGAGCTGTTGGTTTGTCTGATCTTTTCTAAGTTTTAACCATTAATATACAATGATACTAATAAAGTCTCCACTTTAACAGATTTGATCATTGACCTGTTGATCAAAACAACAGCGGTGCAATGATCCAGATGATAAACTGTAATCTTACCTGATTGCCTAGATGTGGGACCAGCTCGCCTTCAGCAGTGTACACAAAACAAGCGGTAGATCACAGGATTTGACTGATGTGTAATTTTGCGGCTCTGGTGCTTTGTCAAAATGTTTATTGTTTAAGCTACTATATGGGGAAAAAGGCCCAAAATCTGTAAAAGAAAACAACAACCCACTTGCTGTTTGTTGCCATCTGCAAGAACAACTGCAGCTTGGTAAACCTCATTGAGTGTTTTCCCACAAAACTGTCGAAGTTGGAAGACAAAGAAATTGTTCTGCTACAATTTAAGCCAATATAATCTAGGATTTGAGGTTTTATTTTGGCAAGAGCTAGTCAGTCAATGTCAGAGCTGGGGAATTTCTTTGTAACTCCAGCTAACTGAGCCATTTGCACAAACAAGAGCAGCTTCTGTGTGAATATACTGGATGTATACCAAAAAAAAAAAAAAAAAGCCTGATTGGGAAAGCCAACACCTGGCAAGTCAGGTTAACCAGTGACCCTGTGCTGCATGTTATATCACTGCCAGTTCAGTTTCAGTTTGTCTTAAAGAGCTCAGACTTATCAATCATATATGAAAAAACAAGTGCAAACATGGCTGCTGTTATGGGCACATTCCTGGCACACATTATCAGTTTTGGTATGACTGCAAGACTTCATCTTTTTATTGCATTACATTAAATTGCGTCTACTAATCAAAGCATAATGAATACCAATCGTATAGGAAGTCACTTTGTAAGGTGTGCAAAATTTGTGTCAATCGCACCCTCTCTGTCCGCCCAGTCTGAGCATACTTACAAAATGTCTCTGCAGAACAGAGAAAAAAAGGTCTGCGATAATAAAAGGACCTTATGAGTGAGTGTGTGATTAAAAGAGTGCAAGTTTCAGGTGCCTCTCAACACTAATAACAAGCTAACAGCTGGCCAGCTGTTCTTTTCCTGGTGAAGTAAAGAGAGGGGCTATAGAGTGAAGGGGACAGAAAATAAATGTAAAAAGTTAAAGAGAATTAGTTAGCACTTTTAAGCCATAGCAGACAAACATATGACACATTCATGAGACAGCTGGCACCATTTGACTGTCCAGTCACTGACAAGCATAAGAATTAAACTGATTTATAGTGAATAAACCAGATAAAATGTACTTTTAAGCATATTTTCCCTTTTCTTATTTTCTCCTCAGATGTTAAATGACGTGAACATCTGTGTTACTGAATTCATTTACATTTTAAACAGCAACCTCAGGGTCCAGAAGAAGGGTCCAACCAGGATGTCACCTTGGTCCGTAGACAGAGAATATCAGCTTATCAGTGCCACCACTCCCACCATGTGCTTCAATTGTTGAATTTTTCCAAGTTCAACTTGCATTGAACCTACACAATAAATTGACCATAGAGGAGTTAATCAGTCACCCCCCTCAGCAAATTGATACCGACCTGTTACTATAAAAGGTGCCCAGACATTGCACAAATACTTAGTTTCTAGTAGTTTTTGTCATTACAGTTGCAGGAATTTTAAGCTCATCTATTTAATGTCTGACGGTATTGTTAATGCAAAAGTAGCTTTGTTAATTTATTTACATTTTATCTCATCTCAGAGTTCTATGTTGTGACTTTATGATACTAGTGCTACAAGCCTTGGGCTACATCTGGAACTCTACTTGAGTGCAGTAAGAAAAAATTAAACTACGTGTCATAATGAACATTTTTGTCTATTTAGGCAAATGGTTTTTTTTTTACTTGCTTTTTTTCATTATCAAGAGAATTAAGAGAAATACAGCAATTTAAGACAGTTCATTTGTATAATACTACACAATAGTAAAATAAGTCATCACAAGGCTCTAAATTTATTTATTAATTCAGTATCTGTTTAATTCTCTTCCTTTAGCTTTTTAAATATGAGACATAAAAGAAACAGAAGCATTGCTCCCACTCTGAAGCATTAGCAAACATTTTTCAATAACAAACCACACGCCCACTTATGCACAAAAAGCAATACACATACCTTAATTTAAGAAAGGTATACAAACAAAGACTTTGCTCTTTATGTTGTTTCAATAAAACGCCACATTAATTCTGGTGGCTACCTGCGGACTTCATAGGTTGGGACTCACATGAGATCCCATACATCTGTGTTTCATGCAGTACAAGCACACAGGACACATTATGCAGATGGAATTTATTTACATAAGGGAGGTTTGTTAGTTTTAATATTGCATGTACTCCTCAGCAATTTTAATCCTGTGTGGGCCACCCATGTTTGTGTTTCTTTCCCCTATGCATCAGCAATAATCACAGTTCCAAGTATCTGCTACAGACCCAAATCTAGGCCTAAATGGACATATGGTGCTGTGATTTGAAATAATATGTGGAATAAAGATTAAAACCTTACTTTTCTTGGCTTGCTTATTGGGAGATTCAAGGTAGATTAAGTATATATGATGTCCTCTTAATCATCTCTTAAAACCTAGGAAAAATGTGTGGTGGTGCATGTCCCCTGCAGAGACAAAGCTCTCTGATTGCATTTTCTTTTGTTCTTACTATATTTGCTGTGTCCAGCCTGGAAACAGGCTTTGGCCGGGTGGTGTAGTAGCATCAACCCACTGCAGCAAGCAGGTGTGAGGATTATGAAAACGTTGTCATAAAACCAAATTACTGTGTGCCTTTTATCTGGTTAAGCCTGAAAGCCAGAGCACACCGGCACCAGATAACACATGTCACAACAGATGCTGCTATTTTCTGTTATAGTTCCAATACAGTT
>JBAMHW010000024.1:16370396-16400830 GCA_037177495.1 Rhadinocentrus ornatus | reverse complement strand
ACCGATTTCATACGATAACATTAGCTGTTAGCAGTAGCTTGGTACTAAATACATGGAGGGCACGCTTGTAACTTATTAGAATAAAAAAATAATAATTATATATCGTTCTGTTCCTCATCACCTGACGGGACACTCGAACTTCCCATTTATGAATCTCCGCGGCTTCCATAGTTGTAATAACGCTCTTAAACGGTGAGGCTGCAGTAGAGCACTACTCGGTTGCTTGTAATATCTTAGCGCACCACTAGATGGGAGAAATTCTTACACACTGCGGCTTTATAGAAAAATATTCCACTACGTTGGGAAATCACAGCCTGCCTATTTCTGACCTTAATTCCTTTTCTATCTTTGCATTATAGGAAGTTTGACATAAATCCTAGCAATAGTGTACTTAACCGCAAGGCTGTGTTCAGGTGAATGCATGATGTGTTTGTTTTTAGTATGTAATAGCACAATTTATGTACAATGCAAAACATACAAAATCATAACATGCCTTTATTTTGTATCCATGTGAAAGTGTGACACATGCTCTCAAGAAAACTAATAATAAATAGAAAAATTACTTTATTGTCAAGGTTTCAAAAACCTTTCACGCCCACATATTTTGATGATGACCTTTACATACTACAAAAGGATGTCCTGTGTCCCAGTATTCTGATATGCTGCAGAGAAATGCTACAGGACATTAACAGGGTTCAAATGTTCAGCTTTCGTTAAAAAAAAAATTTATCAAGACTATTAGGTAATGTAAAATGCACAGCAATAAGGAACACAGAGGGTCATGACAGCATTAAGCATGGCTGTCTACATACCTCTGGAATGCTAATGATTAATTTAACACAACACAATTCATTTCGCATTAGCAAGCCTATGGTACTTCCAGCGATATAATGTGCCAATGTTGTCACAAGGGCATTATCTTTCCACTCTGAAGAGGTTTTGTGCTAATGCTAGTAGACAGGCCTAAGGTTAAGTATGGCCACAGGCCCCTTAGAGAGGTGCCAAGAGAGACCTGGTGGCCCCATAAGCTCCAGCCCAACAGAGTGCTCTTAGCTCCTCTGCGCAACACAGCTATCCATTGTGCTAGGCTGAAAAAGCGCATTAGCTGCAGAGAAAAGGGCTTTCCCTATGAAACCCCCTTGGACAACAAGTAAAGCTCTGCTTGATAATTCAATCACTCTTCGCACTGTGCAGGGCAGAACCACACAAACCTTCCTCAGACCTCTCCTTTTCCTCTCGCTCTTCTCTCCTCCATTAGGTAACTGTCCTATATTTTACAGATGCCGTCATTCCTGTCGCTTATCAAAGGACAAAAGAGGAATGATGCCTGTGAGAAAGCCACTGACATTTAAATGTATGCCGCAGTGTGAATTATAGCTTTATGGAATGGATACTGCATAGAGATGATTTACATAGAACATAGAGATGTATTGTGTGTGTGTGTGCGTGCGCGTATGCATGTGTGTGTAGCAAGGGGAGGAAAACGAAGGGGGTCAGTGCAAGAGTACTTTAAAGGAAAGAAAAGAAGAAAGGAAAAACAGGAGTTATTATCACTTTACCCTTGCCTTGACTTCCTTGAGGGGTTTTGGAAGAGCACAGGAATAAAGCAACTTGTGCTGGCACATCAGAGAGAGATTTAGATTATGCCAGTGTTTACCCAACTGAGGGCTTCCGTGGCTGCTGGCGACAGCCTGCTGGTTTTGAAGTCGTTATGGCCAAACTAACGCTTAAAGCACTAGCTGCTCAAAATATAACACCATTGCTGCAGAGAAAGGCATTCTCTCTGCTTGTGTGTCGAGTGTGTCTCTGCATGTACACATAAGTATATGTGCCAACTGGTATGAGTGTTTATGAGAGATAGTGTGTGTCCTTGTGTTTCCTGATAGTGTGTGTTTGTGTGCAGCTCTTCGAAAATGGAGCCATCCATCGGATTATGGGTAGACAGCTCTTTGAAAAGGAGAGCCTGTATTTGCATAAGCGGCTGTGGAAGAGAAAAAAAACCTGCAGAAAGAAAGGCATAAGGACAGAGGAGAGATGGGGAGAGAAAAACAAAAAAAGAGGGGGCACTGGAGGAGAGGACCACTCTTGCCAAGCCACTCAGGGATAAATCCTGTGGCTAGGATAGAGTATTGTGGGCAGGGACTTGGCCCAGGGTCTCCTCAAAGCAAATGGAAAATAATAATCTGCAATGATAGCTCTGTGAAGTCCCACAGAGGAGAAGAAAAAGGATAAGAGAGGGTGAGATATTGAGATGTGAGGAATGAGGAGACTGGAGGTTAGCAGGTATGACGAAAGAAAGATAATTGTAGAGTGGTGTGATAGAGATGGGAAGAAAAATGAAGAGGGAAGGAAGGGCAAATATAAAAGAAGGCCATAGAGCAAATGGAGAAGGTGATTTTTTTTTTTTTTTTTTTTTTTTGGAGCCCCTGTTAGTAAAGCTTGCTGGTGTTGTGGCACATGATGAGTGCAGATGGGTGCTGCCAAAGCTCATGCCTGTCTGTGTGTGTGTCCGTGTGCGCACTTCCACTTCTGTCACATCTGCACAGACTGCTTGCAGCACTGTGTATCGCTCTGTGCTTCTCATATTGATATGCCTTTTCCGACAACTTTTCACAAAGCCTTTTTTCACTACACATCCACAAATTCCTCCTTGGATAACGCAGATAAACACCTTTCATTACCACCACCTTTGTTCTCGCCTGTGACCCTAATGAGCAACAGCCAAACAGGGCTTTGATCCTTTATAAAAATCACCAGCCTCATTCAGATATGTTCACAAGCAAAGACACACATGCGCACAGTCAATGTACAGCAAGCCTATAAGCCACAATTTTAAACTTCTTTTTTATTTGGGTGCATATTACTAAAAAACACAACTTGACCGCCAACAAACAGGCGATTACTGTGGCTTCTTCCAGCACAGCCATGATCCAAACACACTGGTGCATCATGTCTAGCATCATCTTAAAAGAGACATTCAAATGCTTAAAAAAAAGTAAATGAACAGTACAGTCTGTATTCCACTACTTTAATACCAGCGATAAATATACCAACCTGTAATGTGTCAAGGATCTCAGAATGGCATCAGAGACAACTGCTTCTCTTGAAAATTTAAGAATAGGAAAGTCCTTAAGCTAAATTCCCAGCCTCTCAGTGCTGCGTGAAGAAGCTGCTACTGTGTGTGTGTATATGTGTCTTTCTGAAGTAGCTCAGTGGCTGGCACCTGGTAACCAGATAGCAAAGGTGCTTCAATCAATAGATATGTGTGCACTGTGCCTACACACATGTGGGATTGCTGCCAAAGGTTAGCACAGCACAAGTGCTTCCCACTGTCATTATGCTTATCCCTACCACACATGCCTTATGAATGAGAAAGTGTGTGTTTTTGCCACCCATGGTGTGACATGCCCTCTTGAACGCTGCAGACCACCGAGGCAGAGAGGAACTACCTATCTATCCAGAAACCAGCACACGGACACACACCTTCACACACACACTCTGCCCAACATTACCATATTCATATTTACTCATGGTCAGTAAATTTCACCACAGGATGTTTAATGGGATGGATTACACATACACACAAACACAACCTTCCTTGAGGTCTGACAATGCCGTATTTCTCCTCCTGACCCAAAAGTACATTCATAAATGCCATTTTACCCCTTAATAAGTCAAAAGAGATGGTGCTCGTGTATTAGCTGCCCTAGGAAACGCTCTTGTAGTGAGCAATTACTGTGGCTACAGAAACAAAAGCACTCTGTGGGGAAAAGCCAATTAGTCCGCCATGGCAGCAGGTAGCAAGCTGGCCCCATTTATTCTGATACCTTATAACAGCATGAATATACATAAGAAAAGTGTTAGACCTGGTGACAGACAGCAGAAGGCTTTATAATGATAAAAATAAATCAATAATTAGGGTATTACTGCCAGACAGTCTCATATTAACAAATATCGTGGAGTGATGGAATTAAGCAAAGCACTAACAAAAGTGGTGCCTGTTTAAGTTTTAGTGTGCATCTAATAAGCCCTTGTGGATATTTGGCTGTAGTTGGTGCAGCAGTTGTGCATGCTTGCGAATGTGCAAGTGTAGTCAATCCATAGTGATAATATTTAGTTAACTAATAAAGCTGCGGGCAATGAATGTTATATCAATATCTGCAACTGGTCTGCTCCAGTGAGTAGTCTAACCTGATGATTTTCAGATAATGTGATGTGAAGACATAACCCAGGAGGCTGGAGTTGAAGACAGAGATTGTTGTAGGCTTCGATTAACCCTTCTGCTCTGCTTGGTCCAAATAATTGGTCTATTGTGGTTTGCTAAAAGAGGCCGAGGCAGAGGAGCTAGACAGTTTGGAGAGAGGGGTGGAGGAGGAAAGCGAGCAGAGGACAGACAAAAAGGAAGGTCGACAGAAATGATAAATAAGCTCAGATTTTAATTTAAGTGAGGTCAAGGCCAAGCTTCATTGTTTAATACTTCCGTAAGTCTTTAGGAAAATATTTCTTTTCTGGTGGGAGGGTAATCTATATGATGGGAATATCCCAAATATTTGAGTCATGAAGGGACTAATCACGTTACAGCCACCTATAACGATGCTGTGTCAGTTTGATCTGATTGTTATGCAATTTTGGTATTTGTTTTGGTACTGGCCTGGACAGATGTCATGTCAGTCAGTCATTATCTGTACCGCTTATTCCTATTATGGGTCGCGGGGTAAGCTGGAGCCTATCCCAGCAGTGTTTCAGGTGAAAGGCAATTTTGTTATGCAATTTTGGTATTTGTTTTGGTACTGGCCTGGACAGATGGTTCTAGAAAAAAACTTGTTTGTACACATTTTGTGTATTTGTTCATTCATTTTATTTATCATTTATCCCCATTAGCTCCAGCCAACAGCTGTTCAAATTCTTCCTGGGGTCCATATTTATATTATTAAGAAAAAAAGAAACGTTAGATTTCCTCTTTAAAAAATATAATTTAAATATGTAAATTAATTTGCTGGAACATTTGAACACAAGGTGGAGGTTATGTTTTCGGTGCCGTTGGTTTATCTTTCTGTCAGCAACATATCTAAAAAAGTTATGGACTTCTAACAAAAAAATAATACCCAGAATCATTGGCAAAAAAAAAAAAAAAAAAAAATATTACAATGGCTTGGTGAAGGTCTGTGCTCTCTGAGTGGTTCTTGTTCTATTTTGTAGGTAAACGCAACATCATTTATTGTGGATCTTTATGCCCATGCTGGTATACCATCATGTGCATAAATTCTACACTAGAGGCTCTGTCATGCTTGAAATCCATCAAGAACAATCCATCTGACATTTTGAAAGTCCCTCCCAATTTGAAGCTCCAAAAAAGCTCCATAGGTTCTCCAGCACTCCCACTTTCCTCTCTGAATGGAAGCTTAGCTGATGTGTGAAATGTGAGAGAAAAGAGGCAAGAGGAACGGGGCAGAGAGAAATTGTCAGAGAAAGGGGAAACAGGAAGAAAGAATGGAAGGAAGGAAAGGGGGGGCGCTGAAGTGTAGAAGGATATAAGGAGGAATGAGCTTGTGCTTCCATTGCTTGTATATGACAGCATGTGTGAATTGTGCCTGCAGTTATCTCCATGCAAGGAGGAGTGGGAGTGAGAGAAAGTGAGCCAGCATGAAGGGCAAAGATTGTGTTTATGTTGTGCATGTGTGCAAGTGTGAATGTGCACTCGTGCATGTCAGAAAACTGTGGCATCCCTGGCTCTCCAGTGTTCACAGACAGAAAATGTTTGTCCAGGCAAAAGGGAAGAAATCTTGCCGCCCCATGGCAAACATTGGTGGATACACACACACAGACACACGCATAAGAAAACACACACTGAGGCTTGCAACAGTATTAAAAAAAAAAAAGAGTAAGAGAAAGAGTTCCAGCCTTTGTGAGTGTGGTGGGGTATTTGGTATTGGGGAAGTGGGAGTGGCTGGGTTGGGCACCAACTGTTCCTCACTTCCCTCTATGCTGACTACTAGTGCAAACGCCAACAGATAGAAAGTCAATACGGTGACCCCCTCTGAACCTGTGAGAGCAAGGCTGCGGTCTGCATGGCCTGTTCAAGCTAATGCACACAAACTACTGTATGTGTCTGCACCTCCATCTACCTCTACTCATTTCATCCCTCACGCCAAGACCACTGCACTTGGGAAATGTTGCATTACTACACCACAGCATATAAAGAAGTTAAAATCCTTTCATAAAATAATGTTTATACACAAATAAATCAGTGATATAACATTATGAAAGAGGCCTAGTATGCTTGTTTGGGAAAAAAAATCTTCAATTAAAAATATGTTAGTTTTAGCTGAGTGTGACTACTGCTGCCATTTTTTTTGTGTGAATACAATATACATGATAAGTAGCTTTCACTTCGTTTGTCTTCAATAAACTGCTTTGCAAGTCAGTTATGAAGCATTTCAGATTGTATAAGAAGAGCAGTTGCATTTTAGGTACACTGAAAGGTTGTGGGATTTATTTTAGGAACACTTGTGTTTTCCCCAAATAAACAATAAGTTTTTCAGACTGCCCTGTCTCATTACCTGCAGATCTCTGCTGATGTTTCCGTGTTCTGATGTGTGTGTGTGTGTGTGTGTTTGTGAATTAAGGAAAGCGCTGCAGGCGACATGGTTGTAAGGTTTTTTGTTTGCGGCTACCACTCGGGTTTACCAACACACACATCTTTTAAACAGGAATGATCTAAACAGGATGAGATGAAAGTATTCTTTTACCAGCAGACTTACAGGCATAAACGTTTGCACACATACACATCAGTGGGAAAGCTGTACAGGAAACTGGGTGTCACACACAGCTAAACCAGAACACACACAAAAGAAATTAAATCTTCTCAAAATCTCCTGCCATTCAAAACACAGCCTGGACAGTGTGATTCTACAGCTGAAACCACCTGGGAGCAGCAAATAGGGATAAAACGGATAGCTGAAGTTTACTTACTGGCTGGAGACGGGGTGCTGTATCCACTGATGGGCAGTCCAGGTAGAGCTGGAGGCGACAGACTCCCCAACATGTGAGGAAAGAAATAGGAATAGGTGGGCATGGGGAAACCGTTAAGGTGGCCGCCCGGAACCGGGTTGCCCTTTCCAGCCATGATGGCTCAGTCCACCTCCAGTCACAAACGGAGCTTACCGATTAAAAACAAAAAATATAAAAAAAAAAAGAAAAATAAACCAGAGCCAAAGGAGTCAGTATGGATTGCTGCAATGATTTAATCCCCCATAGTGATGCTGGATCAGTAGATATTCCAAAGGAGTGCTGGGAAAAAGAAGAAAAAAAGTCTCTTCAAGGTTGTAAAAGTTGTGCAGAAAACAGCTGCTGCAGATGTCACGAAGATGAAAATCCTGTTGGTTTACTCAATGTTTGTGTGTGCTGAGGGTTGAGTTACTTAGGACAAAAAGATAAAAACAAGACACATGGAAGAGGTATAAAGGGGAACTTCAGGGTCTTTTATCCCTCTTTTCTCTGGTATTGTTAAGAAAGCTGAAAGGCCTTATTTGCAAGAGGCGTTGGAAGGGCATGAAAGTAGCGTAGCCATTCCTTATCTTCAAGATGAAGGGGGAGAGGGAAGCAGGAGGCAAGTCGAGTCACGACGAGGTGACTTTGATGGCAGCAGTCAGGAGTAGCGATAGTGGTGATAGCGTGTGCTAGTGGTTGGGATGCTTTCACAGGCGTGCAGATTCACTCCTCCACTGTAGATAACTCCAGGGGAATTTGCAGATCACATGATGCCAACAGAGTTGTTCTCCTTACAGGGCCCCTCTTTGTGGTTGCAAAGCCTCAGACTACAAAACAACAACAAAAAAACAGAAACACAGAGAGAGAGATCGTTTAGTGCTTCAGTGACAAGGTAAAGAGATCACTTCCCTTTGTACTGCTTGAGCAAAAGCGTTCTTTTCTTTTGATGCTAATTAATGGTAATGCTCATCTGAAATGTGACAAAAACACCCCATCCTCCTTAATTATCTAATGCAGTGTTAAAATTGCAAGGAAAACAGTGGGTGTGTGAAGTCTCCTCACAGCTCCGTGTGCTCATACACATGCTCATTAACAGTGACAGGTTACAAATACAGTGGGAGGTGAGCCAAAACATAAACGAAGAGACCAGCACAAAGGAAAACTTTGCAAATTACACCAGTTGCAGAAGCCAGGGGCTGAGACCCAAGGTGTCATTCTGAGAACCACTCGAGATTTTCACTCCCAAATTAACAAACAGACCTGTAATCACCACACAAAAGCAGGAAAAGCTGACAACTAAACACCCAAATAACACAAATACCAGAAAACATTACATATGCATCACTATATAAACAAGAGTACAAGCATGAGTATGAGTATGAGAAGCAATTTCAAAAGAGCTTGACATTACATGTGCAAACTATTTTTTTATTGTTATGACCTCTTTATGAGTAAATGTAATGCACTGCAGTAAAACTAAAAAGGCACTGAAACGCATGCAGAAACCTCTCTGAAAAAGGAGGAATGTGTCTTTGCATGAGCAGTGCAGCTCAAAAATGTGGCACTCCAGCATGAATGACACCAGGACATCATGGATGAACTCCTGTAAAGCAGGAGGGGTCAAGTCAGACATGTTTCTGTGCCTGTTCCCACTTGCATGACGTGTATAAAGCATCTGTGTATGACAGGTGAGAGGGGCCATGCTGGCGGGCGGCAGCTGTGTACACCCGATAAACGACAAAAACAGAAGCGTGTTTGGAGACTTTGTGGTGTTCTTTTTGCATCTTCACTATCGTAATTCTCCTCTGTACAAGTTTAGACTCATAAAGGATTCAGAAAATGAGGGAATAAGGTGTGAAACTATATGCACCTTGCTATATTTCTCCACGTTTAAAGTCAGATGGAGCTCATTTTATGGGAATAGCCATCTATTAGCATCTATATTTTAAATGAGTCATTGCCAAAGTGCTCTCAGTTCACCCTGTCACACTGAGCTGGGCGTGTGTAGTCGTCAGTGAGGTAATGTATTAGTTTAAAAGCTTTAACAGAGTATTTTAAAGCTCATGGGAGTTGGGTATAGTTTTATTTGCTTTAAAGCCCCTCTCTTTCCTTTTCAGGAACCTATAACATATTATAAATGGCCTTTAAGATATTATGTCTGGTTCTACAATAGAGACTCAACCATTACTATTACAGAACATAACCTTGATATATTCCTTATTGCATATTAGTGCAATGATGTAAAATGCATCACCGCTGATAAAAATACATGCCAAACTGGCTCCATGCCAAACTAAATCAGATATATTTTTCATGTTATACCCAGAGGCCAAAGGTGCTGCTGTGCTGAGTCTTTGAATGTGGAACTACAGCTCTCTGGGACAATGGGAGACCCACAGGCTGGAAATGGACCACTTCCTTCACCATTTTAATGTGGGCACTGTAAGAGGCTGCTTTGAATTCTCACATTATTTTTGTGGTGTACCAACATTTCATTCCTTTTTGGCATCACAGTAAACCAGCTGGGATAAGCTATGTGGCTGAAGAACTGCCAGCTTTGGTTAGATTTGTTTTGATGGATAGCAACAGACTAGTAAGACCCAAAGGAAGCCAAAGGTTTTTCCACACATAACTTTTAATTTAGGGCAAGGTAGAGTAGAGAAGCTTTTTATAGAACAAATTGCAAGTTGTAATCAATGAATAAAATGATAAGGGTTTCTGTTTAAATGTAACATTAATGACATTCACAGCTCAATAAAACAAAAATGACACAAAAAATTAATTGAAATTTTTTGATTTCTCTAATATTATTATGTTTTAGTTATGACATAAGGAAGCTTGATTCTAAGAATTAAATTGAAGTTTGATGCATACCTGTGGCAGATTTTCAGCCTCTACAATTTGGACTGGAGCAGGATCTAACCGTGTAATCTACCTCTGCCAGCAGCGATGATGACAAAACACACGGTCAGAGGCACTAAGATCAAACACACACCGCAATGTGAGGAATCAAGGCACTTAGAGGATCTGGATAATCTCTAACAAAATGGCACGCATTACACCAAAATTGCGTAAAACTGCTAACACGCACGCTGCATGCTCCTTCCTATTAATGTGCAGACAAACAGCTGTGTACTTTGATCCCACACTGGATAGGACAGAGAAATCCTCAAGCACTACTATAAACATACAACATGTCAAACCCCAGTCAGAGTGTACACACTTATTGTACACAGTTAAATCACAGCAGCAGGTACTGCCCTTCGTCTGTATGTTCACTACGAGCCACAGTTAATACAGAGGTGTTGTTGAATTAACCAGGTTAAATGCATAATGCTGTACAGTCAGCTGTTCCTACAACATATCTGCTAAAATACAAACAATAAGAGACAAAAAGCAATCAAGGACAAAAAAACAAGCTTTTTATGTATGCATATGCAGCTAGCATATGGAAGGCTTTAGTATAAAAATAAAAATACAAACAACTCAGAAGTCAAAGATTAAGCTGTGATGCAATGTTGGCTCCGGGGCCCAGAATCATGTCATTAATGCAAATCTTTTAAAATATTTATAACAAATTCCTTACCTGTTTCTAATTCATTTAAACACACTCAAAGGCTCACAAGCAAGGTGACGTGTGGAGGGCAGCTCCAGAGGGAATGTATACAATTGCTTACAGTGGAAGGAAAAATAAACAAACAATCTGGATCACTTGGACTTAACTCCCTTTGACATGTAACAGGCACAAAGAACGAAAGGTTAGAGGTTATGGGACATAAGAGACTGAGATTGGTTTTGACAGCAAACACTAAATTAATTATCAGAAAAAGGCAGCAAATGGCAGCATGAGGTCAGGTTAGACTGGCATACAGCACGCATAACACAGCCACGGGGGACAGCAAATGCACCACATGACATACAGAGGCACTCTGGTGTGCACATAAATGTGCACATGCGACCGCACATGCAAATCAGCACTCGCACACATGGATCCTTCCATGAATACATGTGCAAAGTTTAAAAAGGTCAGGAGAGAAAGTAAAACAGACACCAGTTGTTGTCAAAGTCACAGAAAACAGTAGACTGGCATCCTAATTAACACCCACACAGGTATAAACGTATGCACAAATTAACACCTAGAATCTGAACAATTATCCATATGGGTCCTGCTAGGGCTACATATCTGTGTCAAGAGCAGCTAGTGGCAGCTGCATTTAGCATTATTGTGTTGCTAATGCCGTTGAGCTTAGTACAGTTGGCTACATGTTATGATAATGTTACATAAGGCATGATTACATGAGATGGCTCAAAGTAACACGAGTCTGTTAGCTATTTTTGCCCTTCTTAAGGGGAATGCTATTGCATTAAAACTACATTACACAATTGTACGTGCAAGCCACAGAGAACTAATTATTATGGGAATTTTCAGAGCTATGTGGCTCAGTTTATGACAGCCTAAGGCAACAAATATCAAAGTACAATAAAGGCAGCATCAGGTCCATTGCTATCATGATACATGCCACTGTTATATGCTGATATTTTCCTTGTAGGCATGTCATTGGAATATGCCTGATATGGCATGCCTGTTTAAATGATAGAAACACAGTTTAGTACTTACTTTTATTTATAACCGTCTGTAACAATTCTCTATTTGAGATTCAGACAAATAAGTCAAATCTAACAACAATGTCTTAAACAACTGCATCTGGGATTACCAGTAAGGAGACGCAAGGTAGAGTCGATGCCAGTTGTTAAACATCACAGTTGATTCTGACGCATACCCGTCTGTGCAGTGGCACACATAACGGAAGCCGCTCAAGCGCGAATCAATGCATTAAAATTGTTATGAAGACAGCGACGTGGGTGAATGTGTACATCAGAAGGGAGACAGGATGTTGTGGCAGCAAATGTGCATGTATGCTCGTGTGTGTACATACTACATGATTCATGTGTTTATTGCGTTAGGTGCAGTGGTGTACTACGAATGCATGAGACAAACACGTTTCTATCCACAAGTGTGTGATTGAGCAGGAGACACATGCAGCCTTTTACATATGTGTGCTCCTTAAAGTATTCAAAAGATTTGCCCAAAATCACCCATGCATGTCATTTGTGTGCCCTCTGGGAGTGTGTGCTGCCTACCATGCATTTACTGTACATCACCAGTTCAGATGGGGTGGGGTTTACATAAAGTATAAACAACATATTTAGTGAGGTGAAGGACCCTTTTACAAGTCATCAAAGACTGAGCAAAGAGGTTAGGGCTGGGCGATTAATCGAATTTTAATCTCAATTACAATTTGGGATGGGCCGCCTTGGTTTAATTCAACTCGAGATGCAAACACCTCTCAAGTTAAGGGCTGGACATCGACGTCGCTCCTTCTCTATTCATTTTCTATTGAACTTGCGCAATGAGGTAAAAATCCCTGCCCTCCTCCAGCCAAGCGACAGGCAACATTAGTGCGTGTGAAATGTTGCGCTCGTTCACGTAGACAAAAGGAAATTGAAAAATGTTCAATTTTTGTGAATTGCAACTAAATTATCCACCAGCTCCCAGAGAGACAGAGAGATAACAAACGTTATAAACAAACAATTTTTTTCTCACCAAAGACCAGCGCTCAGTTAACACAGTGAACAACCCGGGATTTAAGAAACTCATCAACACTTTGAATAAACGTTTCACTGCCATCTCATCACTATTTTAATCGCGTGTCTCTCCCGGCCCTGTATGATGAGTGTTGTGAGGGTGTTGTGAAGGATGTGGCTACAGTCCAATGTTTCACCACCGCTATAAACCTGTGGTCAAGCTGCACCATAGAGCCGTATATGACGCGGATTTCAACGTAAAAATGAAATGTCTCCAGTGCCATTTATTCCAGATCACACCTGGCAGAACATAGCTGCTGCTGGTCTGAGAGAAACAATAGCTACTGGGAACTGGTGGAAAGAAATGAGTCTGTATTACCACAGACAACGCTTCTCTGAAATCTCAATATCAATCAAAATAATCATGATTATCATTTTTCCCATAATCGAGCAGCCCTAAAAGAGGAAGATTATTACATACGTGTTTTTGTGTGGGAGTAGTTAAATAAATTATTTTAACCAATTTTAGCAAATGTGAAAAGTAGCCAAGTTTCTTTCTGTTCCTGAGTATTTAATGTTCCTGAGAAGATCAGGAATGTATTTTTACAGCACTTTATGATGCCAAGGTGAAGTTGACAGTTGACCTTTTCCCACATAAAATGTCATCACTTCATAGTTTTATCCAATTTGACATTTGTGTGAGATTTTGTCAGATTTAATAAATTAATAACTGGGTTATAGGTGATTTATTGTGAGTTCAAAGTGAGTTTGACCTGACTATTACACTGTAATCAATTCCTTATTGGGTTTAAGTGAACATTTGCGCAGATTTTGCGAAATTTCCTTAAGCCTTCAAGAAATATTTTCACAATGACAAAAGGGCAGAAGGCAAACCAAAAGCGCAACTCATCCCCTACAGCCTTTAATGATGTGCAGGCATAAAAGACAAATCTGGCAAAAAGGTGAAATGATGGATAATCATAAACAAACATTAGCAGTAGATGCAAACAGAGAGGCTTTTCCATTCAAAACTGCTGATAGACTAATTGAATTTAGAGTGTCTGGAGGTTGGCAAGAAAAAAATCTAACATTTATGGCTGCACCTTTAACGCAAATCACTACAACCTTTTTCAAGGAACCTGTTCCAGGTCTTAGAAAAGGACTTGCCAAATACAAAATGCTACTGCCAATCCATTGTGTAACTCATTACAACTCTCCATGCGCAAAATGTAAGAGTGGTGCTCCTCCAAACTATCTGATCCAACAGCACTTCCAACTCAGTGCTCCTTCCACCTGTGTAGTCTTGAGAGGGTCAGAATCACAGCAAGATGATGTGCTGCGGGTGAGAGAACAAGAGCCAGGAGCCACTTCTTCATGTCAGTCAGAGAGGGTGGCTCAAGAAGACTAAAGGGTGCTAAGTGCACATCCGTGGCAGTGCGAATCCTCAGCCGTTTTGCCAAGGCTCCCCATAGGGTGAATCCACTTGTCAGAGAAGCCGGCTGGGTGACATTTCTGCTAACCTCAGAAAGGTCAGCCTTTAATTACCTCAAATGCCAGCAAGCACAGCACCTGCAAAAGAAATAAACCCCAGGATAAGCTGTATGTGTGTATGTGTGTGTCAGAGGAAGAGGGGAATATGCTATCCTTGCATTGAATGGGCGCAACCATGGCTGTCAAAGCAGAAATGGACCATCTGCCCACCTACATGCAAGTATTCAGACCTATAAACACATACACCAAAAGGAAACCTTAACAGATGCACACATACACACACACAAAGACACTCTTGAATAGTGTCAGCTTAAGTCAATAAAATCTACAAATAAAGTTGCCTGTCAACCCTTAATTATAGACCACCAAAGGAAGACAGCTACATCCCTGAAACACGAGCAACTTCCAGGAGCACTGGTGTAGAAATAGGATGCGTGAAATATAGATTCTCAAGCTACAGATAGCAGAGTTTTACTGCCCAGTGTTTCTGCTACATATGGAGCATCAGCATGTGACACCAAGATTGCTCTCTTAATATATAAAGAAAACATTAAATTAGGGTATTGAGGTTTACTTGTGAAGATAAGAAATTATTTCTGGTAAGAAGGCAATCGGGGACAAAACAAGACAAAAAAAAAAAGGCATATTTGGCCAACTATGACATGCAGCCTTTGAGCTACTCACTGTAGTTATTCAGTTTGGTCAATATTTGCAGGGGGCTATGGTAACAGAAAGCTCCCATACCTGCATAAACACTGTCCTGTATGCCTAACAGTTAGCCTCACACATGCACAAAAATCTGCCTAGAGAATCCCCCTCGTGCTCAAAGGGGGTCAGAGAGAGATAAAGGGCCATAGATCATCCGTGTGGACGGTGTGCAGCGAGCTCCTTGTATCTAGGGTTTTTTCCGGCATTTTTCTCCTGCTCTGTGAAAACATGAAGGGCTGGTCTCTATTGTTTACACAGCTGGCTCCATGGAAAGGATTGCTTAATATGAAATATGAAGAGAGTGGAGAGGTGAGAGGGAGAAGACTGGGGAGAGAAGAGGGAAGGGGGCCAATTGAGAGGGGTGCAGAGATGGTGGTGGGGGAAACAGGCTATGAGAGGGAGGGAGTAAAATGTTAAATGTGCTCTAGATTGGGAAGTAATTCAGATAGAGGAAAGGGTTGAGGAAAAAAAAAAAAACGTACTGTAGCAATGCTAAATCAGAGAGGAGAAGAGACCACGGAGACAACTAAATGAGGAGCAAAGAGCAAACAGAACATGGAGTAGCAAAGCCTTGAGGTTTCAGTGGTGATGAAGTCATCTACGGTCTGGGTCTGCAGCACATTTTTCTTTCACTTATTCATTCCGGCCTTACCAACCATCTGGCACTATCTTGATAATCCCTGTCTTGTAGCTCCATCAGCCATCTCTTATGCTTCTTTCATCTGGCAAAACCTACAGTCAGAACATGTTTTTATCCTGATATTTGGATTTAAAAATAGTAGACTTTGTGTAGAGAAAAAGTCCATCTCATTCATGGTATCAATTCAAATTCAAGCAACATTACCCAGGTACTTTCCAGACAGCTGGGAGTTACAGCCACTCCAGTAAGTCCTGGGTCACTCAGCTGGTCATGCTTGATAGACCTCTGTAGAAGGGCCCCCCATTATTATTATCTAGTTCCTGAACCATATCAATTGGACCAGGGCCCGGTCTTGGTAGAAGGGCTTATGATTAGTGATCCTCATGGCAGTTTATATACAACTGGCAGGGTTTCCGAAGGCAAATATGTCTGGGGTAGAAATCTAGACAAGCACAATCTATACTTTGATAAACAATAAGAAATAAGAAATAGAGAGATACTTCTCTTTGAAGTTCAGCCTGGGGATTTTGTTTACCAGAGAAGGCCTGTGATGAAGTATATGACACTAAAAACACCCAATTATTTACATCTGAGTCGTAAAAACCTCAGATTAACGCTTATATACAATGATTAGATGATGATTATACAGATTTAAGCTTACTAGCTTTAAATAAATACATGTGATTAACTAGAAGAGTAGCTCATGTACTGATCAAACCAAAGCAACAACTTTAGAAATCTCCTTACATCTACACTTCACAAGACTTTAAATATGCTGAGAGGTTGCATTTTTTTAAAAAATCTGAGTTTTTGAGTTAAATCTAAAGAATGAGTAAACATTTGGTCAATAATATTTATGGATATAGAGTGGATTAACCCTGAACAACAATGTGAATGGTCAAATAACTTTTGACCTGTATTCAATGTTTTTTTGTTTGGTGCAATAAAAGAAAACTTTCCAAACAATCTTCACTTTTAATGATGTTTACATTTATCTAAAATTAACTGGGCTCAATTCAGACTAAAAGATCAGACATCGCTGAATGGAAGATGTGATACTTGCAATTGGAGAGTCCACTACTTTTCTGGCTCATAACACAATTCACTGTTTTCTACCAGGTTGAGGGTCTGAATGAGTCCACAGTACAAAATCGAGCATAAGTACTTGCATTAGCTTGTGTGTGTTAGAGAGAGTGGGTTTGCGCCATTAGTTTACCTCAAACCCTAATCCAGGTGGTGGAAGAGGTTCAACACAAATTAAGTCCATATTTCTGACAAGCACACGTGTGTACATGTACACACAGGACCTCTACAGGCAAAACACTTAAGCTGTCATACCTCATATGCATAAATATACATTAAATAATGGCACACACCTTTGAATCACTCTTGTTATATAAGAAAACAGAACACAGCTGCCTCAAGAGGATGTTTAATTTTTCCTGAGGCTAACGCACAAAATCCATGGTGTATGTACTTTTGCTTTTTGTGTTTTTTGTATGAGGCATGCCCTTCAGCTTGTGTCACCTTTGTGTACCTACCCAGGATATCTGCCTGACAATGTTATACAAAACACTTCAGCACATTTTCAGCACAGAAGATTCAGTGACACAGGAGCAAATGACGCACTAAAGCACAGGGCCCCTTCCTGTTTTTACCGCCACTTGCCCGTTGGAGGATCAAACAAGAACTTATAAGAGCGGGTGTGCCCTCTTAAGAAGGGGATCTCTGACACTTACAGCAAACTTTAACAAGAACAGTGATTTTAAGCATATAAACAAACTATATTGGCTTAATAAGGCCGATACAAGTACTTTTCTTTTCTGTGCAGCAAATATTTTATCTATGGCCATGGCTACATGATGTTTTTTAATTAGGAATTAATTATTCAGCATTAAATATTTAGGGATTAAAGTATTCTTCTTGGTTTTTACATGGAAACAGTAATTCCGAATTGAAGTTTACATGGAAAACATGTTTATTTTATTCTGCTTAAGATCTGGGGGTTTGGAAGGATTGTGACTGGACAGTTGGTGGACAAGACGTTTTTATGTCTACCGGAAGAAAACAAATTCCAGTTCCTGCTTATTTTCTTTTCAGCTACAACATGGAAGCCCACATAATAAGTACCAGTAAGTAGCTCAACACTAGCATACTACTTCACTTTTTCCAGCTGAGGAGGAGAAGATTGAGTACCGTATGTGCGTCATCGCAACAGGACAAGAAAACAAGTATGTGCAGGACGACCAGAATTAATTTAAACTGGAATAAATGTATATAAGATCGAGGGATTATTCAATTCAGATAATCAGAATAAACCAGCCACTTACTTCAGATTTAAGTTTAATTCAGAATGGTCATTTTGATTCAGAATTAGATGTTTACAAGGGCATTTTAAAGAGGATTTAATTTTTATTCTGAATTAAAGGGGAACTAAAACTCTCATGTAAGCATGGCCAATGAGTGGGCTTATGCAAGCTACAACTATGGAAGTTGACTATGCAAGCATCACATTGTGTGTGTATACAGGGTGTGTGCCTGTGTGTTTATGAAGTAGAAGGCCAGCTTGATTGAGTGACGGCGGCACTATTGTTGAGAAAAACTTGCAGAGTCCATTAGTTTCAACCATAGACAACAATACAAAAGTAGGCCAAAGACAGAAGCCTGTATGTTGCACATGACATTGATGTTATCATCCTTGCACAGCAAGGGGGAAAAACACCCACATAGAAAATTATGTAATAAAGAAAAGAAGTAAAGGCCAAAACCAACAACTGCTTGTGCTGTCCCTCATTCAGAGCAGTAACGATTCTAAAAAAAAGAACCTCATATAACACAAGAGGCTGCACGGGGGGAGATGACATGTTAATCTGTTTGTGCAGACATGTCAATATGCACTGATATTTTCTATGTCAGCATGTATGTTATAGTTTACATAAGTCACATGGCAGCATCCAGAGCTGCAACACATTGTAATGTTTCACTGTCCCCAGTAATTAACCCCAAGCAATCAAAACCCCGCACTCCCCCCTTCCAAAGCATGCAATTCCTTCCCTTAAGAGAAAATGCATATTTCTATAGCTCACCATTGCTTCCATCAGCTAAGCAGGCAGGCCATGAGTTGGAGTATGTGGGTCAGAGTGAGATCACTTAGAGCAATGCCACTATGCATTTGTGTGTGTATTCATGTGTGTTAATGCCTATATAAAACAGTGGGTTGGGTTATGTAGGTCAGGCCAGGCACAGATGAATATTACAAAGTGGAGGTCAACAGCTACGACCTTTCTAGGACACATTCATTTGCCATCCAGTATGTGTGTGTGCACATGGGTGTGTGTATGTGTGTTTGTGAGAGAGGGACTGAGCAGACCAGAGGTCACTACAAAAATACCAAAGCTGCAAGATTAAGAACATAAATCAGGCAAATGCACACACAATGAATTGTGGATGTAAATCCATGGACCATCTGGAAGCATGTGAAACTAAGCATAAATGTAAAAACAACAGCTGGATTTTGTTTACTGGTACACTTCCTGACTAGTATCAAGGTTAATGGCAAAAATGACCTTATAAATTTATCGTTTGCATGAGCATCTCTAAACAAGCAAGCAAGATGCAAAGAGAATTTGAAAGACAGAAAATGAACAACACTAATAACAAGAAAAAGAAAAAGAAAAAGGATTGTCCAGAGAAAGATACTCATCTGTTTAAATGCTCTCTGAGTCAATCAATTCCATCATTACAATTACGGATGTCACAATTACTCAATTCTACAATTAATCGCAGTATTAAACTCTAAGATTAATAAATTGTAACGATCCCTCAATATCGTGACTTTGTATAAAAGGTTATATTTGAACCAGAGCAGTAGATTAGTGCAACTTCCACACATTTATAGTGTTGGAAAATTAATCATGATAATCATAAAATCGTGATATTTCTTTGACAATAATCTTACTTTTAGGATAAAGATACCACGCAGTGGATAAAAATCACAATACATTATCAGTAAACTAGTGGTGCCAAAACCTTTTGGCAACTGACAAGCTGGATGTTGTCGGGTTGTATTTCACGTTTTTGAGTTGCTAACCGCTTCGCCCAATAGTTTCCCTTCAAACGTCTCTCATGTTAAGTTCAGTAAAGCTCAGGTATCTGTGAATGCATATCCAGAATCTATGAGCAAAGGACAAGAACTTGGCAACAGGAGCTTTTCACAAGTAATCTGAGTAAATATTTACCAATCACATCTGATCAGACTTTGACTGCATGCAAGTTAGTGGTTGTGTGGAGGAAACAATCTGCTGTCATCCTAGTTTCTGTTTTTTTTTTTGTTGTTGTTTGTTTTGTTTTGTTTTTATTATTCAAGGAAAAGTTAGTGTACAGACCTCCAACCTTTACTTAAACTCTATTCTGCTGTTAACATGCATGCACTCCTACATAAGAAGGATTTTTCATGCAGGACCTCTACTTGTAATGGCATATTTCTGTATGGTGCTGTTACTTAAGGGGATCTCATTTCTACTTTTACAGCTGTTCCAGACAGACTCCCCCCAGCACACACTCTCTCAAGACACAAATATCAACCATATTCCTGTCTTTCCTCCCTTCCGTGCTCTTCAGGAGTCATAAAATAACATTTAAAAATGCATGGGCTCCATAAGCTGCCAGGCCTATCTATTAACAGTGTTATAGTGTAGCTGCTTATAGCTGCTGATGGCAGTCAGGGAATGTTGCTTTCCATTAGGGACGGAGAGAAAGAGATAGAGGAGGAGGAGGAGGAGGGAGGATGAGAAATGAGAGGAAAAAAAGAATTTACAAATTTTTTCTTTCCCATGGCCGTGCAATCTAACAGCTGGGCGTTTGGGCACGTGGATGAGTGGGAGGTAGTAACATCAACAAAAAAAGTCTTCATAAATGTAAATACACAACTGTATTGATGGGAATGTGCATGTGTGTGCGTGGACACGTGCAGTTCACACACCTGAGTGTGAGCTTGTGGCTGAGGCAGAAACTAATTGATTTAAGTGTTTCTGGAGGAATTTTTTCCCCAGTGTCCTTTGGCAGTCACCAGATGACTATTGATTGGTTAATTGATTGATTGACATGCAGTCGACAGTGAGACAGCAACATCATCAGTCTTCTGATGAACGCTGCTGTCAGTTTTACCAAATGTTAAATTTTGTGAAACAGCTAAGAAATACAGTACACTTATGATTATGAATTAATTTTTTAATCACTCTTAGACTTTATCATGCACAGAGTAGCTTTAGCTCAAGTTTTCCTGCAGCTGCTTGACAATTTCTGCAAATTCACACTATGATCATTTCATAAAATGGATTCCAAAAAACGTTAAACATAAAATGTGACAGTTTCGTCTGCTTCTTATTTAACTGGGCCCCCCTACACATCAAAATGTCCTTGAGCACAATGCTAAACATCAACGCACGCTTGATAAGAGCATCTGTTTAATGACTTTAAATTAAAATGTAAATGAGATTTAAATGCTTTGGGTGAGACTTCAATGTACCAGCTTGCTTGACTTGTGATGGCATTTTTTCCCCCACGTCCACAGCCCCACCTCTGTGTGCACGTATAAGTCAAACGCAGACGTTGAAAATTAATGAGCTTTCACCTAAAGTAATGGTGACACTCAGTAACAGGGCTTCTGTCCCTTTAATGGACCATACAGACATAGCCTGTGGTATTTCAATTAACAGACAATGGGATGACATGGAATAATGACATATAGGAAGTGTTGAGCGACCTGCATGAATGAGGCAGTTACTGCACCACCTATCCCTTAAATGGACCATTGTGGTATGGTGGAGACAATAGGAGTTAATAGGAAAATGTAAAATTATGATGTAGTCTCTGTCTAAAGGGGTGAGTGACACCTGGAAATAAAGCTGTTATATCTTAATGCACTGTTGCCACCAGGATGAATCAGCTCTGCATATTAGAGGTGGTAACCATCTGAAGGTTGCTAATAGCATCCCCTCAGTCTCACATTAACCTTGAGAGCAGCCAGGGGATTGCGTTAGCCCCTCTGACCTCTTTCTTTCCCCTTTTAACACTCACACACAGTCCCTGTCATGTGCACATGCATGACTGAGGGGCAACTTTGTGTGTATGCGTGTGCATACATGTCAATCCCTCTTCCTGTGTCTCACAAGCACCATCAGTGGGATTAAATCAGTCCATCACAGGCTGCTGTAACACCATATAAGCTGTCAGGGCTGATGTGAAATCAGCTAAACCTTTTTTGTTGCCTCTAGTGTTGGGATTGACGGATAATGACACCTCCCAAGCTAATTTTGTTTACATGTACCTTCTCATCAGCTCACAACTAAACATCTATCAGATTTCCTTTTTATTTATGTAGTAAGACAGAGCAACATCCTACTACTTGTATGTAAAGAAAACCATGCACAGTTTGAACCAAATTAAATCAGAGGGGAACTTTTTATTTTAAAAACACAAGGTAAATAGGATTATTTTAATTAAGGGTTGTTATATTTAATGACACTAAATGTATTTTGCAGCATAAAGGCAAGTTTTTTTTAAGGGTATCAGTTAAAATACCTTCATATTCAAAGAGTGCAGTTACATCAAATCAATCTGTCCCAAATCTTAGTACCTGGGATGCATCTGTTGAGACAGTAAGGAATACAGTATATGATACAGAGAGAAACTGACATATGGCCCTAAAACAGTCTAAGCAATACAGCTGGTAATTCTGCTTTCAGTCCTGGTTTAAATCTAAACTGTACTCAAGCCTATTATGCTCTTGCGTTTTCTGTTTTCTTTTATTGGCAAAGGAAGAGAGAGCATGAAAGATTAATTGAGACCAACCTGGCACCAGCTCTTGCAATAAAAAACAAAACAAGCTGAGCACACGTGTGCATAAACCCAGTATGTATTGCCATTCAGAAATACTGCTTTGTGTTTGGAAACATGGATGGATATCGCAGAGAAATTTCACAAATGCAAACTAATACTGAAACAGATATAAAAAAAAAAGAAAATAGGCTGGTGATATTAAGATACGTTGCTGAAAAAACTATATAAGATAAATTGGTGAAGATGAACTGAGTCAGCATGGTTAACAGAAATGAAATACACAGGAAGAGACGTTTGGAAACCCAAACCAGTTCTTAGGAAAAAGCAACTGGTTGATAAGCAATAATTTACTTTTCACACTCCATCTTTTGTTCGACTGAGCCTTCATTTGTTGAACTGACATGTCCTGAAATATAAAACATGGCAAAGCACTAAAAACTACTTTTGTGGTAGTTTTTACCTGAGTAAATGTCTCTGTAGACACATTTTGACATGAAGACAAACAAAAAGACAGACCACAAATTATAAAATTATATTTAAAAAATTTTTTTTAAGATGCAGAGCAAGCTGATGTAATTCACTTTGCACCACATGACATGATGTTAAACAACAGTCTGGACAGATTTTGGTGCTGAAATGAGGACTGCCAATAATAGCTAATATTTTACTTACAATAAACTTTTTTTTTTTTTTTTTTACAACCAGTGACAGTCAGAGGGGATTTTATGCTTGAAACTATGACAATTTTTATACAAAGAGGCATTCTGGTACCGTAAAAAAAGTCTGTGACAAACTTTGCACTTGGAAAAAAGCAAGAGATACAGAATACAGAAGCAACATACAGAATGTTGTATGTTGCCATCTGATGGCCATAAGTGATTGAAAAAGCAAAAACAAAACACACACAAAAAACAAAAACAATGCAAGGTAATCCGAGATGTATAATTTTATCTAACCATTTATGACTCTGACCTAACCATTCTATAATAAGGTTAAGTTATAGGTTAAGATTAAGTTCATGTATATTGTAATGTTAACTGAACAAAAAAGGAAAAATAGAGGAGAAGAACCTGAACATCAATAGCTGCAAGGGAAATCTGATCTTTGTCTGGTGTTGATGTTTGGCCTAACTTTTTCAATGACCCTTGGGGGTCCATAGTTGAACCTAATTGCCAACCCATCTTCTGTCTTTCCATTTGACTGTCCTCACACACTGTGGTCTTATGACAGTGCAAAAAGCTTTTAAAAGCTAACATTTGTGCTTGAGTGGCCAGAAAACTGTATGTACCTCTGCCCATCGCTGCATCCAGTCCACTTCTAGTGCTACTGTGAGTCCACTGGAGGGATATTTATAGAAAGCCACTGACACATCCCATCCCCAAACGGGTGTAATCGTATTATGCTGGAGGTGCTAAAAGCCTTAAGTTGGGAAAGAGCGTCATTGGAGGAAAAGGACTGAGTACCATTCTCTGTGGCTCTGAAGAGCAAGAAGCTTAGTGACACATTGGGCAGAGTAGATAGTATGACATATTTACAACCTCAGCATGTAAGGGAGAAAGATGGTGAGAAATATAACGAAGAGTGAGATGCAAATTATTACTGATTGAGAGCATTACGAGTGTTGTTGGAGGGTGTGGCAGTGGCACATTTTGGAAGCTTGATGTCTGTGACGCCGTCGGTATCGGCAGCTCTATAGCTTCAAGCTGGCCGTGGCGATGATAGATGAAAGACTGAAGTTTAATCAGAATGGCGCCTGAAGCATTTTCAAGGAGGTAAACAGGTTAATCAGTCAAGCCCTCCTTCCATCCTCCCTCTCTCATTCTCCCCTACTCCTTCCTCTGCACATGACCACTTCTGACACAGGCACGCCATTCGTCTATTTCCCATCAGCACCTCACCCTTCTCTTTTCCTCCCCCGCCGTACGCTTCTCATTCCCCTACCTTACATCCTCTGCAACCAGTAAGGGAAGAAGGCAACCACCCCCCTTCCCTGCAGCTTATACTATCAGACATATCCCACAATCACGCGAAGGGGAACTTCAAAGCGTTCCATCGCCCCATTTAATATCGCTCAGCATCCTCCACCATAAAACTATGAGATGGGAGGAGAGCATTCAGCAAACAGAGGCTATTCACATGCTCTTGGTTTCCTACTTTATTGCTCTTCAAGCGGCATGCCTCATGGGAGGTGGATAGCCTCTGATCATTCCATATCTCAAAAAAAGTATCAACTAGACATGCCCAAATCAAAATCTGCTAAGGCAGAAATGGGAGAGAAAATAGCAAAAGCAGCTGAGAATTGTCCACAGTTTCTGTAACCCAAAATGTCTTCCTGGCTTTCAAAGAGAGAACAAGGCATGCATTAAAACTTGCGCAACATGCTGAACAGGGTCCAAATGCCTGCACGCCTGACTGCTGGACATTTAGAAACAAGCTACAACTATAAAAAGAAGACCAGCAACTAAGAATTCCCAAAAGTTTACAACCCAAGCCACATTCAGTGTTCCTTCCATTCCTGTCAAGCACAAAAAAGCTCTCCCAAGAAGGATTTAATTAACCACTTTTGGCAGGTCAAGTGTGAACCTTACCAAACCATAACTGCTGCTGCGTACAGAAGCCTCATCCTGAAACTTCCCTTACCAACTCCTCAACCGCACTGCCTTTAGAAAGCTACTGCAATTTGGGAGGCCAGATTATGTTGTGTTGTCTGGGAATCCACCACAGATTGCTTAGCAATCAACAAGGGCTGCCATCTGCCAAGAAAAACATCACAGACAGTTTCTGCTTATTTACACATGTAGTTAGAGATCGGGCTTGGAATAAATATTCTTCTTGTTCACATTTTATCCAGGATATTGCAAAAGGTTGCTCATTGTGCAACATGAGGAATCACACTTAACAGTAGGCCTTCAAGGGGAAAAAAGGGGGGAATGTACATGCTTCATGCTTGGAACGCTCCATGTATGATGGTGCTTTTACTTCCAACACACCTACGCTTTTTTTTTTGACAAAGACTTCAATAGGCACCAATTGGTGGAAGAGTTCATCTTGCAGTTTGAACAATAAAAGCAAGGACTTCAGAGGGAGAAATCAAGCTACCAATGATAGATCAGTCCAGAACTCAAGGTGGCAGCAACAGAGGAGGAGCATAACATCATCTAGCATCGCCTTTAGAAATAATTACAGCAAGTAGAAAGCTGCGTAGGACTAAAAGAAAAGGAAGGCTGAAAAGTGCCCAAAGATATTCGTTATGTTGTTTGGAAAGGGGAACTGGAACACACATATGTGCATACAGAGGAATCGCAGACTAAGGATGAGACAACATGCACACAATCATAAGCAGACCATATGCACCAACTTATAGAGAAAATGTACACACATCGCAGCTAAAGCCTGGGAGGGGGGTGGGGGCAAGGATCCCATGGGACTTTGCAACATCCCATGCATTCTCAAGGGATTTTATAATATGTGAAAGATGAAATGCTATATACAGTGCAGCAGTCTCCCATTACCAGTGGATTAGTGCTGCCCACCCCCCACACTACTTCACCGCTTGTTTTCCCCCCCAAGGCCACTCTCCACTTCCCTGGATTCAGTACGCATAGTCTTTTTTTCTCTACATTTGTGTGTGAGTGTGTTTTTCGCTCATAAAGGAGTGGTCATAGGAAGTTGAAGTTGAAGATTTAGTTGGGACGCTGATTTGCAAATGCAGGACTTCTGAGACCTCGGTTTCCTGAGCCACATACAAGCTCACATACACCCATCCAACACAGAAATCTAACTTTATGTTAACATACACAGCGAGAAAGTCAAGTTAAAAAATGTATTCTTAGTACATATTTTTATTTATGAAGATGGTGCTTCTGTTATTGCTTTTTCTGATTCCATAGATGCTGTTACTGTTATTTATTCATCACATGAACAAAGAGCAGAAATGCAACAAACTCACAATCAATAGTTAGATTATTTCAACTTAACTAAACTGGCATCTGTAATACTATAAAACACTATAATAAATATGTTAAAATTGCTAGTGGAACAACATGCTGGATATGTACACACACTGGCCAGACCATTTCAGTGTCTGACAATCTTCACTATCTAACAATACTTGGCAGAAGCGTTCTGTGTGAGCAGGAGTACACCTGAAATGGATCTGGATGAATTACGAGACAAACAAGAGGAAACACAGAAATATGGAGATAGATCTCCCTGTAGCTCTAAATGAATGTCTCCTAACAACAAAGGAGCAACAGAGAATACACCTCTTTGCTCATTTGCAAAGCATTAACACACTCACGACACACCACCCACAGCCATAGCTGAGAAAAGGAAAGAGGAAGCAAATGAGGTTGTCAGCATTATACAAGTAAATAACAAACTGAGTGGAGTTATGAGTGTCTGACAAAAATGTGAGAAGTAAAGGAATGAAAAAGAGGAGGAAGGAGAAATCGATTTGTATAGAGCGAGAGGAAGGCATAAAAAAGGATGAGAAAGACAAAGAAGCAAGAGGGCACGAACAATGAAAGCTTGAAAAAGGGAAGTCGAAGCAGATAAGGGATAAAAAGTTAGGGGTGGGGAGGGGGGGCATGATAGAGGGAAAGAAAGAAGAAGATGCACCTTGTCAAAAAGATGGAGAGTGCAAAGAAGAAAATGAACAGACAAGGAGTAACAGAGAGAGGAAGGCAGAGAGTGAGGGAAGATGATAGGATGCCTTAGTTTCTTCCATCTCAATTTGCACAAAACTTTCATTACCACCAATTTGGGCTTGGAGCCGTAGGCTGGACCATTAGGCGAGCCCAGCATCAATCAGCCTAATCTCCCTCCCAGACCGTTAAATTACAGCGCCCAGTTGCTTATTAAAATTTGTCGCTCGTCTCCCAACACCAGGAGCTGCTGGAGATTATACAGCCCTCCCCAGGACAAATCTGTTCCAGAAAAGAGGAGGAAGGAGGGAGAACGGAAGGAAGTACAGTGATGGTAGGAGGGGAAAAAGAGAAATGCACTTGCTGCGACAGAGCAGATCAGAGTGGGGGGACAATCATCTGGTTTGATTTATACACTCCTGAAGATCTGCTGTGCACACACTGACACTCATACATCCCATATACCCCCACATGTGCCCACATCCCCCCAAATGCAGTTTTCCATTTCTGTCAGCATTCTCACACACACACACACACACACACACACACACACACACACACACATACACACTGATATAGAGAATGCAGGATTTGCAACTCCTCCCACTGCACACTCAATCAAACCAGCAGCCAGATAAGACGCATGATGAATGGTGTAATAGAAGGCGGTGGCAGGGTAATGCTGCATCGCCCTGGGTTTGGGGCTCAGAGGGGGTGGGTTATTGGCGAGTGGGTGATTAGCCTGTAGGATTTATTGTTATTGCTCATCTTATTAAAAAATACTAAGACTGTCTGCCTCACCTACTGTATCACACCTCCTGCTCCAGAGAAGAGCATTCATTTTGGATGGATGAGCAGACAGTCAGGCTACACCTTTATGGATGGAAATGTGGTCAAGCTAAGCATGAAAGTTGTTGGGCGGAAAACAGGATGCCAAAATGCTGTGCATGCCCATGACAACAACTCACACACTGAATCACACCAAGAAGTCGTAGGTGTGAAGGAGGTGTGTCACTCTCTGCTGTTAATGTTGAACATCAAAAGATATTCATGGACAGAGATATATATATATATATATATATAAAAAAAGAGTATATAAAGCAATGGATTGGATACTTACCTATAAGTTAGCAGATAAAAGGGATGGAAAGCAATTCTGCTACTGGATGTTATGTACTCTACAGATAAAGAACCTCAACACGACCAGGTGGTTGTTAACCAAAAAGCCTTGCTTCTTGACAATCTGCTTCTGCTATGTGTTAAGGCAGCAAGTGCACAGAGATGCCCTGCTATCAAGTCATCTCATATCCCTGATTTACTACGTTTACCTACTGTTTGTTAGGTTTCAGTCTCTTCATACTTCACAATTCAATTTTAACTCTTGGGGTCACAATTAGACTCAAAATGATTCCTAATTCATCACAAAAGACGAGTAATTTACATGCTAGCTGATATGCTGTGTCTTGTTTGCTCATTGAATACAATAAAAAGAAGTCAGCCACCACATCCACTTGGTCAAATGACCTTGCATTTTGATGTTTGTGGTAATGGATGAATGTAATGTCTTCCTACTGTGTGCCTTCAGTGCAAAGAAACACCAAGCCACTTTCACATGTATGTGCCACAAACGCAGTATGTGTGTTTTATTTGAAGATTGCAAGATTTTTTGCTAGCTGCTTACGTGGGAAAAAGGGGTCTGAAAAGTCAGTAAATTTAACAACAGAAACATGTCAGCAACAATGTAAAATACACTCGAGACTTTGTCAAATGGTGGCAAAAGTATAGAGCCTGAAAATGCTGTGCTAAAGAGAGAAAAGCAATAAATAGTCAGCGTGCAGCTGCTGTAAGATTCCCAGCAGCTTATGTTCTCCTTATATAAATATTTCATATTTTGCATCCAACCATGCTCAAAAAGAACTGCTAAATAATTGACAAAAAACAACTACACAAAAAAAACATAATTTTGAAATGTAGAAAATCAATGTGCATTTTTGCCATTTTTGATATTGAAGATGAAATCATTACCTGGCGTAATGAAAAAATAAAGAACTAAAAGAATATATCTTTAGCTTAGAAAATACAACTTCAGTTCACATTTATTGCAGGTAAGTTTTCTGAACCTACAGATGGGCTAGTCACAGTCAACTGCAACCCACTCTGAGCTGTCTCAATGAAGGGCATCCAAGGAACAAAATATGAGAAATGCGAGCTTCGTCCTCTCTTACATAATGTTGAGACAGATACCCATTTAAACCACACACAACAGATTAAATAAGAACAAACTTGTTTAGCTGCATCAGTGGGAAAACACTGTTATCCATGTATATTATAACCATTACAGATACACAATGCAGTGAAATCCCCCACAAGTCCTTGAATTCACTTACCGCACAGACACGTACACACAATCTGCAATTGCTGCACACACCCAGCAACCAAACTGGTGAAAGTGCCGCCACTACAAACAGTGTGGTTGTACACAGAGTGTGTCCACTGTCAACACACACTGACACAGTAGCCATCACAGGGAAAACCACACATGTACATACAGAGCCAAATGTGGTCTCGGACAAAGCCTGTTCACCTGCTATAAATAGAGGAGAAGAAAAGTGGCTGCTTTAACTGAAAATCAAAGTAGCAAATTATCAAAGAATTCAAAGATGCATGGGCTGGGAGTGGCAAGGACTCTCCCATAAGCAAGGTGGAATCATTGATGTAGTGTTGTTGACTCAGTGGGCTTTGTTTCGATATAAAAAACTCAGTGTATGACATTTACTGCTTTTGCAGGGCGTGCATGTGATTTATAAAGCGAGTTCAGTTTGAGATCTACTGCTGTATAAAAGCGTGTCTTCCTCACTTGGTTACCAGCAGCTCTGTGTTACTGCTCAGACTGATTGAGTGGTGTGCTGTTTGGACAACGGGGCTTCTGGCTGGTGGACTACCTGTATCGATTGCTCGGACTGACCCTTCTTTTGAGGGTTAGACAGAAAAATAGAGAGACGGATGATGAACAGAAACATTGCAGAGGGAGAGACAGAAAGATAAGAAATGACAAAGAAATGGAGTAAAGAAAAAAGAAGGGAAAAAAGGAACATTAGCTTAAATGAAAGTTTATTAGCTGTATCAGTCAGTCTAGTCAGATGGGGTTAGGAGTTTTGCTCCAGGCTCTCCATCCCTCTTCTTTATCTTTTTCCACTCTTCACCTCCTCCTTCTGCTTATGTGTGTGTTTGTAAAGGGAGGGGTTTTGAAGGGGGAGGCAGGCATGACAGGAAAACATTAGGTCGCTGGCGACTGGCCTGTACACCAGCCAGTAATTGGCTTGGGTAATGGTCATGTCCAGACAAATAGTGTAGGCCCTAACCGCGTTAAGAGCAGCCGACTGCTCCGCCTGTATTCACAGTACAAGAAGCAGCACTGCTCGGCAGAGAATGTCCACAACAACAGTTACAAAACGTGATTTAGTGAGGCGTAGTATGCGAGGGGGGGAGGGGGGGGGGGGGGGGGGGGGGGGGGGGGGGGGGGGGGGGGGGGG
>JBAMHW010000024.1:16346737-16364776 GCA_037177495.1 Rhadinocentrus ornatus | reverse complement strand
TATCTATCTATCTATCTATCTATCTATCTATCTATCTATCTATCTATCTATCTATCTATCTATCTATCTATCTAATAAAGGAACATAATGACTTATCTACTATTCATTCTTTTTTTCATTTTATCTAGCAAAGGTGGCAATGATGGCGGTGAAGCCTTATAATGAGCTGAGGGAAGTTGAAATACAGCATGTCTCAAGGTGCTTTCCTCCATTTCCATTTTCCTCGGTTCTTCATTCTTCCTTAGTGTTTTGCAAACCTACTTTTTCTCTTTCACCTGGTCCTTAGTCTGCTCTTTTATATCTTTTTCTCCTTTCTTATCTGATTATTCGATACACCACTTGTCTGTCATGGAGTACTGATTTTTTGGGCTCTGGCCTTAAATCTCTGCTGGCAATTTATGGACAAGAGCTTGGCCAATGCGCATTAGGGGTCCTGGCAATGTATGGCAGGCCAATATGGATTGCCCTATAAATAGCGGCTGTGCGTCTTGTAAAAGCTTTTCATTACATAGAGACATTGTTCGATCAATATAAGATCATGCCAAATCTAATTATCAAAATGACCAGTGCTAGAATATATGTACATGTATTTTTTTAAGATGATTGAGGAAGTACAAACAGCTGCAATTTGGTCCAATGAGGTTTCAAGAGGGCTCTTACCAAAATAAATTGCCCATTTTAAGTATCAGGAACATGAACAAACAGAGAGGTGGAGAGCCTGGAGACAGAAAAAAATGGAGGGCTGAGGAGGAGTGGTTGATAAAAGGTTTAGAAATCATTATCTAGATAAGGTACATACACAAAGGTAATTGCATACAAGCCTGCTCTTTGTGCCTTCACTTAATACCCACAGAGATTTACAAAAAAGGCACATGTGGTTTACACCGGGGTCCAGATGAAGCTCCATAGATGCCAAGCACACAGCAGACCTTCATTTAAGGTGCAGCTGTAGGCAGAAGGTGGAGGAAATCTAGGAAGAAAGGAGGAATGAAAAGGGAAGAGAGAGAATAGGAGGAGCCCAGGGTGTCATTTCTCTCTCTGTCAGCTCTGGGCCTCCCCCATCCTTCCTCCCTCCACCATCACCCCCTGAGATGTGGATGCTTCGCGGGGACAATTACTGACTGACACTTCATCATGGGCCCCGTGACAGTCGCTGACGGCCCTCGTCCAAACAAATGATGCTGAGGTCGAGGTTGCAGGCCTGCCTCTGAGTCTGCCCAGCCCTTCTGCACGGCCCTGCACTGCATTAGCAAGCCGCGCGCGCACACACACACACACACACACACACACAGAAAGAAAAGGCTACATTAAAAAAAGACTCCTCTAAAGCAACCGCCTCCTTCCCTTAAGAAAAACACATTTATCAGCAGTTTGGGGGGGTGGGGGGCTAGATAGACGGATGGGGTTGAATAGGAGGGGGGCACGTTACAGTACTGTCAAACCCCATCCCCCTCAGGTAAAGAAGGAGCTCTTCATCTTTGTGAGGCAACTGGGACTTGCACGCAAATGTAGAGACTATGCAGAAATACTCCCCAACCTTCCACACATACATCTAATCACATAATGGGTTTAAACGGCAACTTTAAGAGGCCAGAGAGGCAAAAACAAAAGAAAAAGAAAAAAATCATTCCGCACAGTGAGTGGCTGAGTCTTTGCGAAGCACAGGTAGCATTCAGATCCCCCCACAACATGTAAAGCCACTAACTCAGTTCCTTTCATTGGGCTAAGTGTAGCTAAGTTTAGATTCATAAAGTAGGCCAATCGCTAATGGTAAAGGAAAAAAATTTAGTTTTTAAGTAGAATCCATTAAAAAAAAAAAAAAAAAAGAACGAAGAAAAAAGAGGCATGCAGAAGACCTGCTGGAAGTGGTTCCTTAGCTGTAAGTCTGAACCTGCAGATTAATAAATGCTGCCTTAAAATCTTGGCCCAGGGAGGCAGATGAACAACAACAGAGACCGACATCAAACGCTGGACTAACACTCAAACAACACTTGACAATAAGCTTGATGGTGTCAGAAAACACTCACCAGTGTGAGGAGGGAGAAACTGCGACAGCATAAACAATGAAACATTTATCAAAGAGAGGAGTACAACATCTTCTGCACGCCACAGGCTGACTGTTAATGCAGGTGGCATTGCTGTTGCAGTGTGCAGAAAGACCGCTGGTAGCAGGGCTGTGGACACTGAAACAACCTGTTCTTTATTTTAACAATGCTTTGTATGTCCTGTGCAGTTCTGCTTATTTTTGCATTTCCTTCTTTATTGTTTTCCTGCTTTTTCTATTGGTTGCTGCTCTTGATAAATGCATGTGGAATCTCTTGTGTCTTCTTAAAAAAGTTTAAATCCAGAGGTTTTTCTAGAAAACTTGGGAGAATTGGCTCTGTTCTCTCATACATACAATATAAATATGAAATTAAATCATTTGAACTCTTAATTTAGAAATATACTAGAATCACTGTCCTAAAAATGCTGCAGACACATGCATATGTTGCATCCAGTTTTAATGGGTTAAAACTCCTTCACAAGCCACTGTCTAACACAAATGAAAGGAGTGCTGAGGGGAAAAGGAGGGAGTGGCGATTTAAAATGAAGGACAAAGCTGAAAAAATACAGACTGAGAGCCTTATGTCATGTTCGAAAGGCCCTTGAGAACACTTTCAATCTTTCCCTCTATACAAGCCTGTGTATCGCGTCATTAAAAAGGAGATGCTTCACTGTTTATTTATCATAAAGACACATGGCTGACAGCTTCCTGTAAACAAGTCGTGTATTTATATATGTGCATGTACGTGTGTTCTAGCTTTTAAAACCCACAATCCCAAATGCAGTGCCTTTCTCTGTGCTTTATCAAAATGGATTGCTGCCACTTAATAATGTGGGTAACAAGTGATGGAGTGAGCTTGAGTGTTTTCTGATAATGGCTGTTAGGGGCTCATCACCTCATGCAGGAGGAAAAATGCTCTTTTCACATTGACTGGTGGTCAAGCACTGAATGAATCATTCTCACGATGTGACCTTGTAATGGAGGTTAAAACAGATCAGCTTTTCTCCTCAGCTCTTTACTGCTTTCTCCATTTTTTTGCACATTTTTGAAAAATCTTGTTATCGTCAGAAGCAGACAAAAAAAGTTGCCAACTGTTTTCAAAGAGAAAAACAGCAGATTGTGGTTTCTGTGTCTGCTCATCAACACCGTGGCAAATTGGAAAAAAACAAACAAGATTTTCTTACAGAAAACTCTAAACAACTGTAGGCTACCAGCAGGATCTAATCGTTTAATGGCACAGAGGCTTCAAACTTGTACTGAGAATTATATAAAAAGAGGATTGCTTTTGCACATCGTGCTGGTAAAGTATTAGCAGGTGAGCATGTCTGCATGTGTGCATCTAGCCTGACTGACCCACAGGGAAAGACAAATGGCTGTAGCAGGGGGCTGTGCTTGACATTTAGGTTTCGTGTGGTAATGGACGATGACCCGCTGAGGCCAGGCCTGCCAGCAAGGCAGCAAAGATTCCTGCACAGGGGCCCATCCTCGTAACAAGACACTAGCAAAACAGTTGTGGACACACACACAAGCATCACATATAATCACTCATTCACTCAGTAGATAGGAGGACATCCCAGAGGCAGGACCACATAGGTGGGGTGTCATTATCGAGAAGAGACAGATGTGTTTGGTATGTGGGTTTAAGTGTCAGGAGAAGCATGTGCTGGCAAAATTACAGAAGAGTTTTGTGTTTATTTATTGTCGTTGTATATCATTTCTGTTCCCTATATCTGCATAGCAATACATCGGCTACTTCAACCATACCAGCTGTTTCTCTATACTACTAGTGAAGACAAGCAGTGGTTGCTGCTGATGTTGAGAGAGTGGGTTCTATGCTCACATATTATTGGCCAACAGAAGGCTACTTTATATACTATTTGTGACAGCTTTGTGGTAATAATGGAGGCCAGGCCCCTACTAGTGCAAGAGGCATGCTCAGTCAAGTGTGACTTGGACTAAGAAAAAACACATACACACTAGGCAGCCTCCTTCTTGCCTAATGAGACCACTGGGAGAGGAAGAGAGTAGAGAAAGGATGGGAAGTAAAGGAAGGAGCAAGGAAGACAAAATTGGAACAACAATAAGAGGGGAGTATGAAAAAAGATAAATACAGAGAGAGTGAGAAAAAGACACCGATAGACTCAGACTTTCGAGGTTTGGGAATGAAGGTACAGTATGAGAGGGAGAAAAATGTTATGACCTGGATTGCTGCCAAAAAAGCCAGATGAGGATGAGAGGGAGGGTGTGAAAAAAGAGATAGAGAGATAGGTGGTTGAGGTACACCACCTAGGGTTAGCAGCAGGTGGTTATGCAATGTACACAACACAGAGGTGCAGAGAGGGGGGATCAAAGGCATTGTGTGCATACATAACTAAATCTGACACCGGAGTGGAGCAGAGATGATAAGCAGGAAGGTGAAAAGAAGGAAAGAAATGACAGAAGAACAGGTACTCTCAGGGGATGGTAGAAAAGACAGTACTGGGTACACATTGTCTTAGTGCAGTGACACTACAGGTGATAAAAAAAAAAGATAAGAAAAAATGCTGCTTCTGCCTCCATAGCATCATCTGCTCATTCAGGCAGATGCACAATGTATGATGGGGGTTGAGGTGTAATCAAGTAAATAACTGGTAGTCCAACATGGAAAATAGTTTAAATGTCCAGTGACATGAAAGAAGTACGGACAGGCACAGCTGAGCCTTTGGCTGTGCTTCCAGAGAAAGTGGGATATGAATTATTAACCAGCCCTCAGTCTGAATAAGTGAGGATGAGCCACTTGGATCCACACTGACACAGCAAACAACCAACCTCATTTGGAGTATGCTGTTGTGGCCCCCACAGCAGGTGACATTTTTTAGACGTGTCACCTCCGCCTCCGCCATGAACACAGCTCTCTGTGTTGGTTGTCAGACTCACAGTGCACTTTGGAAATATTCAAAGTGGAAAAATATCCAGTTTCAGTTACTTTTGACCCACAGAATGAGCCACATCTGACTTTTTACAGGACATTTATTTGTTAAGATGTAGATGGACCTGGAGTCTGGCACACATCTTTTTGCCTTTCACCTGGTGACAGCACCAGGATGGAAACATTTAGCCCATAACTTAAACAGCAACATTTGAAAGGCAATATTCAAAAGTGCCCCTCCACTTCCAAACTGTTACAAACCTGCTGGAAAACATTCCCTCTGCTTTTGGAAAAAAAAAAAAAAAGAACAAGACTAGATCGCAGTTTACACTGTCCAGTGCATTTCCTCATCAGCCATCTGTAACTAAGCCAAATTATTTATTTATTGTTTTATCATTACCACAAGTATAATAGTACATTCCACTGACAGTATAATAATTTTTCAACTTGCGCAATGCTCAGAAATTCAGTGTCCTCATTAACATCCTGCATTCAGGTTGTTATAAAAAACCAAGAAGCCTAATAGGGCATCTATAGAACAGTTTTATTTGATCAGAACTACCACCACTTCCAGCAGTCCACATGCCACTGCTAATCCTTCAGAGACCCAGAAGACAGCTTCAGCATCTTTCTGTGTAAGCTGGAAAAGCCAGGAAGCTGGCAGGCACTTACTGTCACTGGGTGAAAAGCAGTGGACAGCAACAGACTTGTCAAGAGAGCTCCAGCCATCCTCTGGGTGCATCATTTAACAAAGAGCTGGTGGATTTGCTGTTGGTCAGTGGCTTTGCTGACCAGCTAGACTCCCTCTGGATCTCTTTGACCCGCTCTCTTCTAACTTTTCTGTTTTCATATATACTGCAGTTTACTGATGCTTAACATTTTACAAAACAGTCTGCACAGGAATATGATCAAGGTAGGTTAGAGCCCAGACAAAGTAAAGTAATATAAATTGGAAGGGGACTGCATGATGCTGCTGTTGCCTTCACAGACATCTCTGTTTAAACCAGGACAACCTGACAATGCCTTTACAAAACAGATAGATGAAGGTGTAACAACTACAAGGACACTGACACAATGGAATGTTTTTACATTGTTTGAAAAAGCTAGAAACAAATTTAAACTAGAAAATAATTACTTGTTTTGTTACTTACAACTTTCACGTTTTTAAGATTCACAGGTAAAAACATGAATATATCAACAGAATGCATTGTGCTGGTAAAGATGTTTATAGAAGCCAAGACTGTCTCTGAACTGTATGCATGCCTACACAACTGCAATGGCAATACTTTATTATATATAAAGCTTAAATGGGACCAATAATTACAAGTGTATGATTAGTGTGATTGTCATTTATTATGCAAAATACAACACAGCTCTACAAACTCCAGACACTGGTGAGTTTTTGAGAAAAAATTAACATGTTTCTTGTCCCTCATCAACTTAAAAATAAACAGACTGGAATACAACAACAAAGCTGGAGACACTGTCAACAAATTAATGCCAAACAGAAATATTTTCTGGTCTTGTGATAAATTACAACCTTTCTAGGACAGCATTATCAGACTTCTGGAGTGCATCTTAAATTATAAGGTTCCCAGGGACCCTCGAACTGTGTATCTGGGATTGATCCCAGGAGGACTATTAAGAAAGAGGACATGAATCTCTTCAGACTAATGACTGCTGCCAACAATAGGGGCATTACCAAGAAATGGTTAAACAGTGATGCTGTGAAATCAAGACAATGGATGGAAATCACTGAAAAGATCTCTGCAGTAGAGAAAATGACTCGATCAGTGATCAAGAAGAAAGAAGAAGAGAGTCTGGCTCATTGATTAATCAAGCCCGAAGACGGCTTGTTTACCAGAAGTAAACAATGGTGCAATGATAGGTTTATGCAGTCTAGAGGTTTCTGATTTCCGACATGTTGTGGTAGATCGCATCACATGCCACTTCCTCCCTTTAGTCCACTGAATGGTCTGACTGCTTACACATTGTTGGTGGATTGGACCAGGGTTCACTTGCAAACGAACCGAGACCCTCGGTTTCTAAACGGACCAGAGTTCACTTCTTTGGACTGCACCAGTCTGAAAGTGCATTTACACTATGTACATAAACCAGACCATCTGTGGAAGTAGACAAGGGTTCTTTTAAAGCGGCACAAACAGGTCCAGTTTAAATGCACCCTAAATAAACGGTGTTTTTAAAAAAAGACTCCTGTAAATATCATGTCTCTAATAAGGTGCAGGGAGCTTGGGCATGATGTAAGATGATAGCACAATGTGACTACTTGCTTCTCTCAATCTCTACAACGGAGGTTGAGTGTGGACATAACATAACCCATGGAGCATGACTACAATAGCACGCTAATGGGAAATATGTCAGGCTGAAATAAACCAGAAGCTAAGAGGCATTAAAGACAACTCATCATTTCATATATCTCCTCATACAATACATACAATATATTCAAGACCATACTGTGTCTGCACTAGCTTACTGTGAACTATATGCAAAAGTCTAAGTTGGCAGAATGGTTCAGTGAGTCACCGCCATATAGTATAACCAAACACATAACTATTATTAGCTAATATACCTTCTGGGTAATAATTTCAGAGAAGTTATGTTTATCTTAGGCAGCAAGTACCCAGTTAGACAATGTCAACGCTGCACAAACATAGAAGTGTGTAGCAATAAAGTAGGTCGTGAGTGTCAAGCCCTGCCATTATGAAGACAACTAACAATGCAGTCACAGGAATATTATGCTTGATTATCATTCAATAGGGCAATTCTCTACAATACAGTTGTTGGTGATACAGTGCTCAATCTCGAGGAGCCTGCAGGCAAGCAATAGTAATCATGCTATGGGTTGCCTTGTCACTACATATGAATTAGCAAAAATGTGCAATTTCGCACTGTGAGATGTAAGTGAGCCTGAGCAGGAGGAACACTTATACAACACTGAGGTTAGCGTGGTGCAACTTAATCTTAGCTGCTCACTAGCAGTGAGGAAGGTAACACTCCAACTCATGCCACACTCATCCTTGCTCTTTTTCTATTTGCTGCACAATTTCAGTCACAGGAGGGACCTAAACTGCTGCATATAATAAATCTGCGACTACTGTCATCAACTACTTCTGTCTTCTCTTTTTCTATCCCTTCTCAGGAGTTTCCAGTTTGTCCTGTCCAACACATGTTTTGGTTTACCTAGAGTGGAGTCCTATCTGAGCCCATGCTGAGAAAAGACTGTTGGCTTTGTCTGTGGCACCATTAATCAACTGTCCTTTAACAAAAACAGAAAACCAGATGAGAGACAAAGGGAAGAGATGTGGGGGGTTGGCTCTTATTTAGGTAGAAAAAAAAAAGAAAAAAGGCAGAGGGTAAAAAACAAAAAGAAAAAGAGGACCAAGAGAGACTAGAGGGAGCTTGACCCAGATCCAAGCCTTCAATAAATCAAGCCGCAACAATAACAAGCAAACTTTTCATGTGGTTTAACTGATTAATCAGTTGCCTTTTTTTTTCTCTTTAAATACAGAGAGTGCAACAGTTTTCTTTTTTCGTCTTCTCTCGAGAGACAGCAGTTTCTGTGCGAGTCTTTTTTTGTCGGGTGTTTACGTCTTTATGCTGCAAGGCTTAAGACAAGGAGGCTTGAATTGTTGATGGTTTAATAGAATAAGGGGTTCGCTTTGTGGTGCAGCGAAGGTCTTCAGCTACACTAACAGAGCTCAGAAAGGTTGACAATAAATGGATGCATACATTCCTACACACAGAGATGTATGAAGGCCCTGGCATGCAGACATAGCCTTCCTCTCTCTAAAACAAGATTAAAACAAGCACCATGGTGACAGGATGTGTAGCAGCCCCCCCGAGACTCTTTGCGAGGTGCCGATCGATGGGCATTGAGTGTGGACAAGGAGGCCTCAAGATCAATATGGAGCCATTACAGAGATGCGCCTACTGAGACATGAGAGAGGAGGTGGGGGTAAAGATACATCTGAGCCCTTTAATGTGGTCTTCTTTACTTCATTGGTGGGAGGTTTTACTCAACATGAGTACTGGAACACACATGAACATGGATTAAATTGAGCCTTTCGAACAGAACTAGTGTTAAAGCACTGCATACTGTACTTACATCACACACACACATAAGCTGATAATACCTCTAGAAAATTAGTGTTATTTTTTATCTGACTTTCTCATTCTCCCATGTTTAATGTCTTCATCTTACTCTCCCATAGAGCAAATACTTTCAATGCCAGCAGTTCTTGCATATGCATTGCAGTGTCACCACAGCATCCTGCACTGTGCTTTCTCAGTGGACAAGCTTGATCCAAAGACTTCCTGTCACCCTCTCCTCATCCTCTCCCTCCACCACTCTGTTCTTCACATAGACAGCATCAACTGCTCTATATTCTTTCTCACTTACAAAACAAGGTTGAATGTGTCTGCACACACTTGTGAAGACGACACCATTGTTACTTCCGCAAAAGGTCTGTCTGTGACATAATCTCCTCAACGCTTCCAATTGTATACATTATTGAAGCATCTGAAAGGATTTTACATAAATGTTTGCTCAAGATCTGGTGGAGCTGAAATGATTTATGGAGAGGCGTTTAGCTGATGGATGGTACTAATCAAAGATTTGGGTGCACATCAGTGTAAGTGTGGTGAAATTCAAGGAAATTAAAACAGTTTAATGTCCTGAATTTACATTATCTGAGCCATAAAACTAACAAAGTTTAGTTTGAGAAGGAAACATATTAAGAGTATGTATTTTCCCAGAATTGTAACTATGATGTAGGAAGAAAAGTTATCATACGAAAGAAAAAACATGTTCCTTAATACAGACATGAAAAATTCACTTCTTTAAAAAGCACTGTACTTTGTAATTATACTATACTAATATAGGTACTAATCACATAAAAATACACACAGATGAGCCAGTGAAGCAAGGGACTTAAACCACTGAGGCTTTTAATCCTCCTAGCGAGAACCGAGGGAGGAGAAAGATCTTCTCTGCGGACCACCTCCACAAGCAGAGTTGAAAAAAGTGATTTGGATGATGTTATGGAGAATAAGGACTATTAAAAGTCAGTCAAACGTTTTTACCAGCGCTGATGAAATTGCACTAAGGTGCCATGTCGGCTTCTGCAAGTGCCGTCCAAAAACCCCTCCTGTGGCTGATCAAAAGAATGTGCATAGACTCACACATACATACATAAAGACATGGTTTCTGGGCTCAGCTAGAAGTCCCCGTTGGTTTGGACGGCCACAGCAAGCTTTAACAACTGCTGCCTGGTCAGCCTATTAGTTGTGGGCCCTCTGTTTCAGCAATCTGGGTTCTCTTTGCCTTTGGACAGGGACCAGGTCAGGCTGCACAATACACCACTGTGTTTGGAGATTGAGGGAGAAAATGAAAAAAAAATGCAGGCATGAGAGTGTATGTGCACACAATCCTACAGTATAAATAAGATGTGTGCAAGGATGTATGTTTTGGTTGTGCAACTGTTGCACGTGTGTGAGCATGAACGTGCACGTGTATTATGAATGCTGGGCCCACCGTGCCCATTTTTTCATTCGCTCTACTCTGCAACATCTCGACTGCCATTTTTCCAAAATAAATCATTACATCATCTTTGCAGCAGCTTTTTGCTACCTCAGCGAAACCAACCATTTTGGGACAATTGACATTGTTTTCCCTCTCCAGGCATGGTGTTGCTGCACTGCTCAGAGGTCAGCCACAGACATCCCTGTCAGTTGAAAACAATAACAGTGAAAAGAAAACGTGCTGGCTTCTCTGTATGATGACAATAAGGAAAACAGGCTGCAGAGGGCCCCTTTAAAAAGAAACAGCAGCACCTGTCCCTTTAAGATCTTTTTCTCACAGCCTGTGGGTTCTGAGCTGAGCAGGCCAGCCCAAGCAGGGCTGCGCTTCACTGTGCATGTATGGTAACAAGGGGGAACCGCGCCGCTCAGCCTGCCAGCCCACCACAGGGAATTTGTTTACGTTTCCTTGCTGCCAAGTTCCTGTCAGGAGGCGCCCCAAAGAGGAACTGCAGACTACTCGGTACTGCGAGCTACGCCCTCTTGCTTAGTATGACTGGGGTTTTTGCATACAACATCGTGTGGTGCTTTGTAGCAATACTTGAATCTAAGGAGGTCTCCTCATCAATTTTGGCTCTCATACACTCCACACTTCAAACACATCAAGCTCTGTTGTTCTAAAGCCAGATTTTAAGGGCAACAAAGTTCTAACACACATCCTAATTTATGACTCTTAACAGATTAACACCAATTTTCTCAAAACACACAACACAAAACAGCTCAAAATCAGAGTTTCAATAAAGCAACACTTTACGAGTGGCACTTTATTATGCAGTGGATTATGGGCATTGTAAAAACTGAGCACCACCACATTAAAACACAGTAAACAGGACTGGGCATTAATTCAAGCACTTGTGGGGAAAAAAGCTAAATCTAAATTAAAGAGCAAAGCATTCTGACTTCCAATAACATTCATGCACACAGTTCCCTAAATCATAACAAAAATCTGTTGTATTGCTGCCAGAGAATCACTTACACTACACTACACTACATTCTTCTTTTTCTTTTCTTTTTGCATATTATTACAATGTCACTCACTGCATGCAAGCATCATTTGTCTCTGTTATGTCCAAAACATTATATATAACAACTTTATATCATGCCTGTGTGGTATTTCATTGGTGTGTGTGGTCGGCGATGGAGAGAATTGTGTGACTAGAGGATGTCAGATGTGGATACATAGGGGGACGTGGGACCATGGATGTTGAGACAAAGGAAGAGGGGAAAAAGAGGAAGGACAAATTATGAAATAATGTATGAAATGATACAGGGCTGGTTTAAGGAGAACTGGGTAGAACCAAAAAGAGGATACAGTTTATGTTAGACTGCAGTCCAACGATAGGGTTAAATCTAAGTGGATGAATAATACAATGTAAAACTGCGGGCTGCATTTGTTTAAAATGAGAGTTTTGGAACATGCGCATGCTCATGACTGAAAACTCAAACAAACTAAGAATCAGCACTTGCAGCAAACGTCTGCTATTCTGCCGATAATGAGGAAGTAAGATGCCACACAGCCTCTTGCTATTCAAATTCCTTACGATAAATGAGCTCTGTAGTGCAAAATATCTACTGGGTTAGAAATCGTTTACTCAAGCGTGACTCCTTAAATTTAGTTTAGTTTTTAGTTTTTTTTTGTCAATCTGGCAGATAAATGTTGAAGAGACCCAGTGTGTGCTGTGATTGCTTGAAATGCCACAGCTGAAAATTGGCGCATCCACAAAAAGAAGGCAATTATCCCCAGACATTGGGAAATCAAGAATTTTCAAGAGTGTTTAAGTCCTTCCAGATTTAACTGAGGATAAGCACAATTACTTGGGAACAACTGAGCATAAGTGACACATTTCAGCTTCCAACAAATTTCCATGCGTGAAGCGGAGTTAGAAAAGTACAACGCTGGAAAAACAACACTGGAGTCTCATTCTAGACAGCAAGAGGCAGCAGGCTCAGCAGTCATCAGCGACCTACCGCACAGAGTGTGAATCATTAAGTGCATGTGTTCCACATCAACTGCTGGGGCTGCTTCCCAACCCACTTATGAGACTGGATCTAAATTATGATGGGGGGGGGGGTAAATACCATTTAACATGAAGACAAAAACCCAAAACCTGCTCACTGAGAGAGAGAGAGAAAGAGAAGGAGAGCTCTCTTCCAGTTTACAAAACAAAGCAGCAATGAGTAAATGGAGCAGCTAATGGAATATTTACAATTTCCAAAAAGTGTGACGTTGTATCATGAACAGATGAAGTGAGTAATGAAGAAAATCGACAACTAAATGGAAAACTGAACTGAAAACTGACCAACTTAGATTGCATGTTTTCCCATCTTTATTTTTTACAGAAGCTGAGACAACGCAGGGGTATAACTTTCAAAAATATTCGTCAAAGCATGAGAGAACACAAAAGAGGTTTTCAGCCTGTCCATCGCCAATATGGTTGCCAACAAGGGAATACCTGCCAAACCACTTGACATCTCCAAATCTTCTGTGGGTTTGATGTGGGCACCCATGAAATGGGTGATTTGTGGAGGGAGTCTGCATTCTTATGGGTAAAAGCTAGCATATACATGTAGGTACACATACCAATGGATTTGCTAATAGTTATTACTCTTAAGACTAATAGTCTTAAGAGTCTTGTATGGGGGTAGATGTTCTTCTGACAGAAGAGATCACCTTTCCACTGTTCCAGGGAGACACATTAAAAACTAGACAAGGACGGGATAAAACATGTCATGAGGACAAATTAGAGCAAGACAGGACAAACTTTGTGATTTGAATGGATGAGGGGAATTGTCCAACCCTTTTCTGACATGACTGATGGAAATAAAAGGGTAGAGACAAACCTGAAAAAAAAATCTTTATTCCCTAAACAACCCTCCATAGTCCTCAGGACAGGTGCTAATGATGAACAGCAGTCTTTGCTTGGTCCTTTAACATTACAGACTAACTCTCCCTTGTTGCCAGCTACATCCCAGGGAAGGGCAAACAAGCGTATGTCCCTGTAGGAGTGTGTTAAAGTGATGCCACAGGTCTGACAGGCACTGACCTTTATAAAGCCAAGTGAAAAGCAGAAGACATGACATGGAAAAACAATAACAGATTCAATCATGAGCTACACATTCAGCCTTGTGACCATGGTACAAATGTGGCATGTGACATGAAAAGGAACAATGCCAATAGACACAAGTCCTGGAAGACCAATTACCCAGGGCAAAAAGCAACGACAAATTCGGGCTTACCCCAAAAACAGCAATCTCCCTGTCCTTGGCCAAGGAAATCTCCCTCTGAATCGATTGCAGCTCCTTAGCTCTAAAAAGGAAAAAAATATACAGAAACAGGAACAGAGAGAAAGATATTTGAAACCAAGAGCTTTGTGGTCCTTATCCACGTGCTGCAGACACAGTGACTCCCAAGCCTCTCTGGCACAGACCTGCTTCCCTACATGAAAACTCTTACACTCTTTTTCCTTCTCATACTTTCTGTAATCTCCCCACCCTTTTCCGATAAATTGGACTTTCTCACTTGCTGCATTTGTGCCTCAGACATCATGTGAACAGAGGAGTGAAACAGTGCTTTTGTGGTGTGTGAATTACCTAGGGCCTAGGCAGGCACAGTAGTGTTTATGGCCACAACTCAATTACAGCAATGTGAATCAGGTGGCGGCCTAGAAATCCCCTTAGCCTGATGCGCAAATAGGGACACAGAGGCGCCCTTATTGGCAAGACAGAGCAAAAGTGGCGTGTCATCTCTTCATAGTAGTATAGCTAGGCTGGCGCTGTACAGATGAATAGGTGCCGACAGAAAAAAGATCCAACACTGACTTGAAGCAAGCCTGTGAACAATGGCATTTTGTTGAAGCACATGTGTTATCTGAATTGTTTCCCAACAGGTCTAGTTGCAGATCTAGCTTAAAAGAGGATGTTTGATAAATGGATGCCCTGCTCTGTAGAAAGTAGGAAAATATTTTGTCAATGGTTTTAACCAAAAACAACTGGATGAAAATTATAGTATGGTGCTTTGCACATGGTAAAAGGCACTTTGATGGATTTCATGGAGTCAACAGAAATGCCAAACTGCATAATCCTGGCCAGTCACATTTAAATGGAAAATTGGTTTGAGTCAAAAGAACTCAAAACCTGTGACCTATCCTGTCTTTTTTTTTTTTTGAGGAGAAAACAGAAGCCATTTCTTCTTTAGCATATCCTAAGTAGGGCATTCCTCCAACTCCAATAAAATGAAGAATGGTGGACCAGGACAGGGTTTTCCAAAACCATAAACAAGAAAAATAAATGACATTTATTACTGTGGGTTTATTTGACTGTCACTGTCAGTTTCTTTGACTTAGTCAAAAAAGAAAAGAACAGGCTGAGGCAGATCAATGCTTTCCGAATGCATTGATGGTTGCTCTTTGAAAAAGTCAAGACTAAAGTAAAAGGAATAAAAAAAAGACCCTCCCTCAAGGCATAAGTTGCCTCAGTGCCATTTTACAAGCAGCAAATGAATTTCACACTAATTTGTTATCACAAGTTCCTGAGGACAATGTAACTGTACTGGCATAAATATAGCATTTTGTCATAAATAATGTTTTTATTTGTACCATCATTGGTTTTATTTACACACTATCTCAGCTAGCTGCTCTAGTTACCTTGATTCAGTGTTAATGGGGTGAAAATTTGAAAAAAGAAAAAGACATGAAATGTTTGCCAAAGACATGAAACAAGCTTATCAGGGCACACTAGAAAATATAGTTCACATGCAGCGGCTATGAGCACACCTTCCTGTTACATGTGCTTTTTTAGCCTGTAGATAAAAGATGATGAAGCTAGAACATTAATTTGAAATTTTATTAGGCACAAGATAAGCCATCTTGGTACACTACATCAACAAAAATAAAAAGATCAGCAAGAGGCAAAGTAGGCATCACCTCAATGGTTCCTGTGCAAATGACACATCACAAATAAACAGTGGTTACAAATGTAACCAGACAGTGTAGACACATATATTAACGCTTGTTCTACTATTGCCACACATTCGCCCTGAAACAAATATTACCCTAAAATTGTGAGATTAATAGTCATTTCAGTTTGAGATCAAGGGTACACAACAAAACACAGCATTAATGCCGGAAGTACTGTGCAAATGCCGGAAGTACTCTTGTGAAGAGAATCGGATCATTTTCTTAATGCTACTGCTTACTTCTGAACAATTTCAAGGAAATCTGGGACAACTTGCAGGGTGCTTGGTTGCTCTAACAGATAGAAAACTTCGGTTGTGAAAAAAAAACTGAATGCAAAAAACACAGACCTAAATAATGAAGATTGCCCATTTCTGAGACCTCTTGATGCGTGCTGTCAAGCTTAATTTGGCGCAACAAATCATGTTTATTATGCTAGTTATTGCTAAAGGACTAGGAGACAAGGTGCTGCTCTGCTGAGAGTAAATGACTAATTTAGGGGATATTGTGAAATGGCACTCTGAGTGGACCGGCCACACAAGCAAAAAAGGATTTGGACTTTAGATCTAACGTCCGAGATTATTGTAAAATAACATGCAAACTTGATAGCACATGCAAAAAACATGTTGCAGTTGATCTACTAATCGGGTGCACCGAGGATTGCGTCTCTTAAATGGACTAAATATTGTGCGCAATCCATTTAGCATGTTTGCCCTTCATGAATATGCAATATGGCCAGAAAGCGCAAAGTATTGGGAGGTGCAGATCAATGTAGCATGCGCAATGTGATTTACCAAACGTGAAACTGAAATCTTTTCTGACTGTGTAAACATTTTTGGAATGCTAGAGGCAAAGATTATTGAAACATTTTTCTGCTGCACTCTGGGTCTGCTGGCATTGAGAGCCCTCACCACCAACTGTACACCATCTTCAGTCCCTCTCTTAAGGGTATTACTGACAATCATCTGTCCAGATACAGCACTGACCTGCTGCAGAGTGTGCGCTGCAATGAGCCATCATTAGCGCACACAGCCTAACCCTAACCGGTGCATAATAAAAGCTGCCATAAAAGGCACATTCATTTGATTTGTCTTGGGCTGAACGTTTTATTTCGTCAGTAAAAACTATTGTTTTGTCACATACCAGCTCTAGTGTGTCATTGAGTATGACCCAATATTCCAGTCACCAGTTGCTAAGTATTAGTCAGAAGCATCTCCTGTGCTGGCCCCCACCTGTCTTTTTATAAGCAATTTGCTTTGGAAATTTGTCTTATATCTTGTCACCTCCTCTTCACCTCATCCGGTGTTCCTGTGGTTTTACCAACTGCATTTACTGTTTAGCAAATACTCTTCCTTATTGAAGTCATTCTGGTTATGTTTAGATTTCTTAGTTGGAGCTCAGCAACACTTATATTTGCCTGGTCAATTAACATCTATATCTCCATCGGGTCAAATTTCATTTTGCATTTGCGACCTTCCTGCGCTGCTTCTAAACTCTCCATGGCAAAACCACAATCCATCCTAAATCCTCATTTAAATACTGCTGTTTGCACCTGTTATTATCTGCACCGACATTCTTAGATGATCGCCCGCAGATCAGAAACAAACAAGTGCAATTTATTTGCAGGGATTTATCAGGGATCTTAGTAAATCAGGCCAAAATGTATTTGTGTTTTCTTCTTTGAATAAGGAAAGTGCGCATAAGGCAGACCATCACAATGTCTAATTTACAAAACCTGATAAAGTTGTACTTCATGCTGGGCTGAGACAAGGTGAAATCAGACATGTTAACTCCTAACTAGTACAGTAGTATTACAGTACTTAAACTGAGATGGGAAGAAATGTCGAGTGGACTTTTTTTTCCTGTGTTTTTTCTTTCTCTATTCTGGTCATTGTCTTAACCAATGCCTGACTACCACAAAAAACAAAATAACTTCAAGATTGGCAGATAAGATATCTTCATCAGTTACTGTGGGTCACTGGCTAACGTCGTCTGTCCAGATATCCATTCTGCTGTCAGCAGGCGGCAGAAAACACTTCAGACTGTGGCTCTGTGTGTGTTTTTTTGTCTATTATCTATTCCAACATAACAATAAGGCTGTCAGTTTGCACAGAGGCCTTGAGTTGGCACTTCCTGTTTTATTAAACACCCTCACTTCCTGTTTCTGAATCAGCATGGTACTTGAATGGTGTGTCTATATGAACCAAGAGTTGGGCTGGGCGACTAATCGAATTTTAATCACAATTACAATTTGGGTTTTCAATGATTAGAATGTTTTGTATTTTATAATGTATATGAGGTAAAAATCGCTGCCCTTCTCCAGCCAAGCGACAGGCGACGTTCATGCATGTGAAATGTTGCGCTCGTTCATGTACGAAAAGTGTTCAATTTTTGTGAGTCGTGACTAAATAATCCACCAGCTCTCAGAGACACAGAGAGATAACAAACGTTACAAACAATCATAACTTTTTTTCTCGCCAAAGACCAGCGCTCAGTTAACACAGTGAACAACCCGGGATTTAAGAAACTCATCAACA
>JBAMHW010000024.1:16332228-16343409 GCA_037177495.1 Rhadinocentrus ornatus | reverse complement strand
ACCCCCCCCCCCCCCCCCCCCCCCCCTCTTTTCGCCTGTTAAATCCAGCCAGCTCAGGCAAGGAGCCAGCTACCAACATTGTCAGGTGGATTTTAAGATGAACAAAAGCTCATCAATTCCTTACACTGCCACAGGAAAACAAAAATAACTGAAACCCCATACAGCACACTGTGTGTGTGCATTTAAGCCCCTTGTCCTTAATATTTAAACAAATTTAGTTTCTTCCAGAAGATTATGTCCATGATAATCTTACACTTTCTTCTATTTACTTATCTCCTCTGTGAGGTCCTGACCTAAACCTGGCTGTGATACCAGAAGTGTTAATGCTATAAGCTTAGAACACAGGAAGAAAAGCATATCAGTTTAAGCTAACTGTATCTGATCATAATTGTATTTCAGAGGCCAAAAAAATAGACATTTCTGGAAAGATAAGTCTTGTGTTCCCCAGTTTCTGTTTACGGTCACAAAATGCTGGAAAGAAAAAGAAAAAGAAAAACTATAGACTGATCCACAGCGAGTAAAGGCTATCCACAGGGTACAGAGTCAGTGGGAAGGGGTTGGGTGATGGGGCAAAAGCTTGACCTTTCAGGGTCAATAGGTGATAAGCAACATTCATCATAGCTCTGCAAGCTGCTAAATAAGAAAGGCAGCTTCTCTCTAAAGAAATTCAGTCAATTTTGATGTCCGAGTCCAAAGAAGCAAGCAGATGCCATGTGTTTACTACAGAGACAAGTTGTGGAATGCTTAAGTGGAAAAGCATGTCATGCTGGCACACAGTAGCAGCAGTGAAACATTACATCACTGACTATTTAATGAGCTCAGCCTGGATCAAATCAGAGAGTTAAATACCTGTCGATGCCAATAAAAAAGGCTGTATTTCAGGCTTCAAATAGGAAGCTCAAAAATAAGTTTCATTTGATCAGGCAACAATGGCTGCGAGATGAAAGTCTTGTGATTGAGTAAGCAGCACTGTTCAGGACATGATGGAGGCTACACAAGGTATCTGAACACAGCTGCATTGATACTCCCCAAGTGGATATGACAAAGCAGCAATTGAATACCAAAAAACACCTGGCTGGCATGAGGACTGTCAGATAGTGTCTCTCTGAAGAAACACAGCAGATGGGTATTGCTTTGGTGTGCTGGACAAGTGGGATACAGTCATAGTGGGCATCCTGGGCCAGGGGCCAACAAAGATGAAAACACGCTGTTGTGCATGAAGACAATTACAGTATGCTCACGCAACACATATCCATCACATGGAGATGACAGTTAATTTCATAACTAAAACAAAGCCTTCTTGTTAGCCATTTCATAACGTGCGTGGGGAGATCATCAACAATGAGAAATTCACAAACTAAACACAAATTGCAGATGGCAACTTATAACCCACACCTCCAACGCACAGAAAAGTTCCAACAGTTCTGAGTTGGTCGCACAAATTCAATGTCCAACAGACATTTCTGCCAAATAAGTCAAAGCATGCATCTTCTTGCAGCTTGTCTTAATAAAGTAAATGAGCTGATGTTTAGCCATTAGACCATTTTGTGTCATCATATTTATGCAACTGTGAGAAACAAAGTGTCTTCTTGCTGCTTTAGAGATGCTTTCTCACCAGCATCCCACTCAACACAAGATCTTTAAAACATGTATGACAACTGCACCATTCCAAATGAAGACATGTTTTCACTTTGTGATATAAGAACACATGACCTGCACAGCCACCACTAGATGGAAAAAGACTATCTCTATTATTGCTACTAATCCAGTTGCTCAGGGGATTAGTTCTCTCTTCATTTTTCAATCTTATTTAGTTATTCACACCTCAGCAGTCGCTTCCATCAGTGATACAAGCCTTCCTCACTTTCATAAATATTTTTTTAAGACAGCATATACGTACAACCCCAAGAATTACTAATAGCATTAACTTCAATTTCCATGTGCTAAAGGGCTCACCAGTCGGACCGACGTATACAATATTATGACCATGGAATTGGTGAAACTAAATAAAAAGTGGTTATTTGATCTAAATATGAAATGATGGTTAAGGTCATGATGGAATATATTTGTATACTGCCTCCAAGAGAAAATACTTATTCAACATTGATGTTTATGAGGTTGAACAATGAATCTTTGAGCCATCTAATGCTTGGAGTCCTTCAGTGTGTCAAAAAAAACTCCCTGTTTACACAAGAAGTGTGTGTTTGCTTCAGGAATTTATATTGTAAACTAGAAACTCATCACATGGCTACAAAAGTATCCTTGAGTTCTTGTGCTGTTCCACAGCCATAAGCCCTTTTCATACAAAAGTTGCATAATAATACTGCTGCTTGTTTAGCCGTTGCTTCGTTTTACTTATTCACAGTTAAACTCACTGTTAAGTGACTGCAGTGTCTGCATGTTCCACCCTGAAGGCTCTTCTTTTCACTCAGACGTCCAGTCGGCTGTGTGACTACCTATGCTGCAGGCTCAAAGGCACAACTGCAACTCCCTTCTAATGCTCCATACCTGACATACAGAGTAGCGAAGCACAAAACAACATATAGACTTACCTTGAACATGCTGTGTAGAAGGACTACAGTTTGTGGTTGTATGAATCTCAAACCAGTGTCGGGTATATCCAAGGGGGATCTATGAAATAAGGATTGAGGCCAATAGAGCATTTTTATGGATTATGTAAAGCTCTTTCTCTTTGTGATCCTTTCCAGTCATTTGTTAATCATAATCCGTTGTATTTACTGGAAAGAGTACTTCAACACAGTATTGGAGTGTTTAAAAATATATGATTTTATCACCCTATTCGTTTTTAGTTTAACATATTTTTGTCCTTTTATCTCATTTCCCACTTGCTTAACCTTGAGAATTCAACTAGGTAAATAATTAACTTGAATACTGATAAGAATAGAATAACTCATTGCTCCAAGGTACAGCTTCAGCCCTGAGCTTCTTGCTCTTTTTTGTATTCTTTATGATGTGAGAGGTACTCTCACACACTCTTACACTTTATGCATGACATTTGTAGCCGTTTTGCAAATGTTATTCCAGCTGATTTCTTCACAAGACTGCAAATAGAGGTGCTCTTCATATGAGACAATTAAACTCTTTGCAACCACTTGGGTTATTGCTATTTTTTGTCTTAAAGCTAGATTGTTTTATCTTGTTTAAAACGAGAATAATCCTAATAATGTCATTTTATATTCCTTCATCAATTTTTTTCTTAAATGATATTATTTGCAGAAAATAACAGGCAGTGGCCAGTTAGAAAACCTTCAGCCCTGCAACACACATAATGGCATTTTAAGTGAATGAACCACGAGGCAATGTGTGCAAATTAAGGAAAACCCCTTAGTGATTGGGATGTCCAAGTCAAAATTTCTTTTGTCCCTGAGAGTCTGAGACTGTTTGAATAACAAATACCCCATTTCAGCGCAAGGAAAGACAATTTTATTTGCACATTTTATGTACAAGACAATTAAAGGTGCTTTACATTAAACAAAAGCATTACAGTGGGGTGCAAAAAAAAGAATGATTAATAACAAAAAGAGCTAAAATAAAATAGATAAAATTAAAAAAACAAAAAAATAAACATTCCAGTGTGAGGAATAAAAAGTTGTTTTGATAAAAGGCAGCAAGTAGAAACGTTGTTGTGAGGAGCATAAAGACTGAACGCTGATGTTTAGTTCTGACTCTTATGATCCTTTTTCTTGGTCTGAGTGAGGACTCGAACAGCAGCATTTTGGACTAACTGCAGCTGTCTGATGGAACTTTTAGGAAGACCTGTGAGGACAACATTACAGTAGTCCAGTCTACTAAAGATAAATGCATGGACAGGTTTTTCTAAATCCTGCTGAGTCATCAGTTCTTTAATCCTTGATATGTTCTTTAAATGATAATAGGCTGACTTCACAACTGTCTTAAAATAACTGCTAAAATTCAGGTCTGAGTCCATGACAACCCCCAGATTTCAACCACTTAGCAGTTTGAAGCTGAGTACCGACTTTTAATCTTTTTTTTTGGCTCCAAAAAAAATAATTTCAGTTTTGTCTTTATTTAACATAAGGAAGTTCTCAGTCTCAAACTTGCATTTTTCTACATCACACAATGTATTTTACACACAAACTTATTCAGTGATATAGTGAGCTGCCGCTGTTTTATACAAATGAGGTAAATAAGTACTGTGTTTATTATAAATTACATTATAATAAAATGCTTTCACCTCTATTGATATGCTAATTAGCCATGTGCTAACCGCTATAAAGCGAAAAAGACTGTAGGCTGACATAAAACAATAGAAATTGGGAGTTGATGTGTATTAATTACAGATCCCGGATACTGATCATGCAAATAAATAAATAAAAAAATAAAAAGCCTTGATTGGGAGCCTAATTCAATACTTTACACTGAATTAGGATGTACTTGATTTGGGTTATTAAAACAAAGGTTCTTTTACTTCAGTCTAAGAGCCTGTTTGCTGAAAACCGCATGGACCACAACATGTGTGTGAACGTGTGTGAACAGTATATATCTAGATCCTTTCCAAATCTTACTGCCATAGGACATTTACTTCTTTTGGTTCATTAATATGACAAAAAAAAATTAATACAGGCCACAACATATCTAAATATCACATCAACCCCATGGAGTGATGAAATAAATAATTTGAAAACAGCAAAATGCATAAAATGATCATGGGTACAAACTTGAGAAGGCAGTGACGAAGAAAACTAGGCATCACTGATGTGTACGAATGAGAGGTCTAACAGAAATCACCCGGAAACACGAAGCAGAGCAGTGCAGAAGTCTCCTGGAGCACGGTCGACACATTTCACACATGCAGGGCCTGGAAACAACACGCTTGGGACTTCCACCTTTATTTGGATGAAAATGGACCTCCTCGAGAGGAAATAAAGCCATTTTTAACCCCATTCTCACTACAAGTCAGCCTCCAATAATATGCTCAGTCAATGGACTGTGGGTCTATTCAATTGCAAGCGGCCCACAGCATAGCCATAAATAAAGTAGGGCAGCTCACATGAAACCCTAATCACCATTGTGCTGTCACCCAACAGGGAAGATCGCTTGTTTAATTTACTGCACCGCGTCTGTCTAAGTTCTGTTTCACCATTTCAGTGGACAAGAACCTCAGGTATACATCCATATGCTTTTCACCCAATGACATTAATCAATGAGAATGCAATTTTCATGTGTTCAAAACTGTGTGTGAATGTGCCAGAGTCTTTATGTGCACATGCTTTTTGGATGATGATGTGTGTATGTGTGCCAAAAAGAACAAGCAAGAAAAAGATGCAGCTTGTGAAACAACAATGGTTGGCTGAGAAGAAGCCATCAGCACTCAATAACTAGAGCTCATTATTGCCCATATACAACGTAGTTCATTACATTACTATTCCATTAGCATGCAGACATTTGCATATTCCAGTCTGCTCTTTACAGAGGCTGTTGATTATAAATGGCAGCCATATGCTGCCTGGTGCACCATATTACAGAATTATTACTGCGACACAAAAACCCAAGAAAAATTAAAATTATGTTGACATGAAATGAGGTAAAAAACCAATCAAACGATCTGCTATTATTGATAGTGTTTCTCAGTCTCGCTGAGAGAATGCAGATCATTTACAACCGCAGGTTATGCTGTCTCGCTGACAAAAATCTGCAGGCTGAGGCCGAGTTTTCTGGGCTGGGTGCATTGCTGACATACTTCCCCTCACATGTACTCTACATGCAGTTTAATAATAAATAAAATAGGTTTTATGCAAGCAAGACCTGGAAGATTAATTCATTTACAAGACATATTATTTCTTATTTTCCTCTTTTTGGGAATTTCTGGCTTCATGTCCACTTCTCCAGCTGTAAACACAGAAGTCATCTAACAGGCTCTGCACTAAAGTCTTTCAGCATGACAATGATTTGGTGCGATAGCTCTTCACTGAAACTGGCTGCACTGTGATGACAGCCCATGGGGACAGAATAAGCAGCAGCAGCTCACAAGCTACACTGACTTGGCGGGCACAAGCCAAGGCAGCAGAGCCTTAAGAATCGATGCTCTGTGCTGAGCCACAAGCGACCGAGGCTAGCAGGAACAAGGGCTGTATCATCTTTGTTCAGTGCTTTTATCTCACCAGCGAGGTGCTCTCTTCACACTGATAAATGTGGTCTACTGACTAGAGCTAATGTGTGAGCAGCTGCAATCACAGCAGCTGGATAATACACCGCCAAATGCCATATATGCCCACACAGAAGGAACAAAACAGAGGATTTGTTCCACTGAAGTCAAGATGCTTCAGTTTATGTTGGGGTTTTGAAATTGGACATGGCCATTGCTCAGCAGACTCGCAATGTCACATAAGCTGTCAAGTGTCCTACTTAGGAAGAAGCACTATTACACTATAACTCAATGAAGACACACACTTGACTCAGAGAACTACTACTATCATCTAGGAGCGCTTAAGGATAGATTGGCTTGTCATACATTTGTGCAAGCGACACCTGCTATTGGGGGGCTGTCTGACTCGTGGCAGCAGAGGGTTAACTTGGCAGCTCGGCAGTACAGTGCAGTTCTAAAAGAAATATTAACAGCATGTCCCTCGGCACAGAGTGAGCAGGACCAACAGGAATAAGAAAGATGGAGAGAAAAGGAGAAAAGGAGAAACTGGAAAGGAGCAAAGGGGTGGGCGTACAAATTTAATTTCCAGTGACAGTGTTGCAGGATCAGTGTTTCACTGAAAAGACGTATCATCTGTCAAAGTTAATGGCAATGTCACGGCGAAACAAAGCAAAATGGAATAAAGACCATTCATTAAGAAGGGGTGGGGTGGAGGTGTGCCACCGCCTCTCTGGGAAACTAAATATATACACAAGCTATCATTTGTGCATTTACAAGGTGGCAGCACAGAAACAATCAAAAGGTGCTTCTCAAGCTACAGAGGTTATTTTAGTGCAGATGTTTGAAGAGCTCAAAAAAAGAGCTACCACAGAGGATGAAGAGATCGTCCTGGCTGTCTAGTAGGACGACTGGAAGGCTAACCAACAGGCCAAGCCAGCCTGTCTCTCCCACAGAGCTGTGGATGTACTCAGTGGAAGCAATTGATACCATTGTTTTATGAAGAGGAGGGTGGAGGGGGATTAAGAACCAACAATAAGGCTCTTTCACTGCAAATGTCAGCCATCACGCCAGGGGACTGTCCGACTGGGCAGAGACACTTTCGTTAAAAAGCCAAGGTACAAAATGTGTGGAAAACGGTATGAAATTCTTTGACAACTCAGGCAACGAAAAACTGACATGAACCAGAACATTTGCATGCAAGTAGTTAGATTTGCAAACTGGAAAAAAAAAGAAAAAAAAAGATATGCAAAATTAAATACGGAAAGCAGACTGTGGAAAAATTAACAATACAGATCGTGTGATACCATGTTGAAAATAATAAAGAAAAATGGACTTTATTTAATTTTTTTTATCTTTAAAGATCTGTTTGCTTAAGGAAAAAAAGAGACAGAACAGCTGGGCAGACTTTTCAACTATTTCAAGATCTAATACAACAATCTGCAGCTTGGAACACATTCCAAATAAATAATCAGGATTATGGGTTATTTGGGTCTTTAGCTCAGCCTCATTAGGAAAAAAAAGGAAACGAATGTGGCCTGATTCTTCAGGCAAATTAACGTAGTGAGGAACTTAAAATATCACAACTGATGATCCGTTCTGGGACATTTTATTATATGAGTCCACAACAGAGAGGTTAAATTTTTTTTTTTTTTTTTTAATTTCTCTGAGTGCTTTGATAACCCCACTGGCCTTGGACCTCGTAGAAATCTTACTCTGAATGTTTTAGGTAAATATAAAGAAGGAGCTGAAGTGAGGTACCCTGCCGCTTTAAGGTTTGAATGAAACCAGGTTTTCCACCACTCTGACCTAATAGCTCTCTCCCTCTCCTTACATGAACACTACGAGCTGTACACTCTGACACGTAAAGATTATTTAATACCATCAAAGCCATGAAAGAGGAATAAAGGAAGGCAGTATGAAGGGAAGGGAACATTAACCCTCACGTGACAGGGAGGGCCAAGCATTTCACTATATGGAGAGCAATACAAATGGAATAAAAATCTCAAGCAGGCCTGTATAACTGCTGCTGACCAAAGTTAAGTAGATCTTCCCCATCCCAGCATCACACCAGCTACACTCCCCGCACTAATAAAAAAAATTAGCAAAAAAAAAAAGAAAAGACTCCCACGCGCGTTCAGCTACGCTTTCCTGATATCGGCTCCCACCCTACTCTCCCACTTTTCCCACACTCGCCCCAGTCCCTAGGGCAAAGATTACGTCATTGGGCACCACAGCAAAACCACTGTAATATCCCAATTTATTTCTCCTTATTCTGACAGACTGTGGGCCTCTTTAATTTGGGTCAAGGCTGGTTTTATTCGTGTAAAACTGTACTACATAGTTCCACTGGTCTCCATGTGCAGAAGTTACTGTTTCTAACTTTTCTAACTTGTTTTTTTCTTGCTGACAAACTAAATTATTCTTTTTTAAGTCAACACGTGCAAATCAAAACAAACTATAAATCAATTTTTTTTAAGAAAGAGAAACATAACACACCCCCACTTGTTTTTCCTATTTACAGTAGGCAAAACTAATTCTGCAGTGTGGCTTTCACTTCATGCATTTTCTCACCCATAAACAGAGCTGCTTGCAGTCAAAATGTGACAGTATGTGGGTGGGTAAAGGTGTTTACCGTTAAGTAAGAACTGGATGGCATCTCCTGGGTGCACTGCCATTGTGAGGAGCATGTCTCATCTGTCAGTGCTTGATGAGTTTGTACTGCACAGCCACAGCCTTATGAGTCAGCCCCTGCTTGTCAACATCAGGGCAGCAGGCTGCTGTGGCAACAGACCACTACAGACCAAAACCACCTGACACACTTTTCACAGAAACTAGGTCCAAATTTAGCCCAAGGTATATCTCTGAGATCTTGTCTTGAAATGTGCCTTGCTCGCTTCTGATGGACCAAACTAACTGAAATCTTGTATATCTACTGTGCTGTGCAGATTATATCATCCACAGAAGGGGAAAAACATTGTAAAAATAGGTCACTCAAAATTTCACTCTCCAACAGACAAAGAGGACTTTGGTTTTACACCATTTCTCCACAAAGTTTTAATATATAATGTGGGAAAACATCTGCAATATTTTAGAAAAACCCAACAGCCCCGAATCCCAAACATCTTAAGATATGAACAATCCAAACAACTCATCACTTGTTCCACAGGTGATGAGAAAAAATGTCATCATTTGTCACAAATAAACGTCAACATCTTGAGCAGGAGCCACTGACTCACCACTGTGCAAAGGCAACAGAAAACCTTTCCAGTTTTCTTTTCAAATTCGACTTCACAATCTGTAGAGGAAGGAGAGGGACACGTTGAGAGGCTGGAGGTGGCAAGGTGTTAATGTGAGAGTGCCACAGTCTTTGCTTTGATGATACATTTAGTATTTTATATGAAACCGCAGCATGCGAGGCCTTTAACTGGCACTGTTCACATAACAAGAGAATCAACTTCCTGCACACGCCTATCAGGATAGGTTTGATATTATTAACCCTTTAAGATGCTTAGAAGTTAACTTGTGTTTAAATGGGTTAAAGAAAACACCCTGCTGCTCTTTACATAACATAACTACATGTATAGATACAATTTTAAAACAAGGTAGCACTAAATTTAATAGTATATTTGTGTGAGATTTGATCACACATTTGATCATCAGAATACATTTTCACATAAATGTTGTAAGATTATAACTAAAATTTGCATCACATGACAGTCTTGCATTTGGCCAAATCTTTCCCAATTATGACAAGGGCACAACATTTAACTGTAAATCACACCCAGAAAGGAGGTGACAGGGTGGGAAAACCCTTTGCCACGCCAGATTTCCTGCTGGGTGACTCGTCTTCTAATGTATCTTGCTCTGAATGTCACAGATTGTCAGAGAAAAGGTCAGGTGTCTTTTACCCCCAGCTTGTCATAACCCCCAAAAATTGACTTCTTTTTTTTTTTTTTTCATTTCTATTCAGTAAGTAAAAGGATGTTATGTGTAGTGGCGTAATCTGTGGTATCAAATAATAATAATAAACTAATGAATTCAAGCAAAAGGAGACATCTCCGGCAGAAAATGTAGCTTTTAAATGGAGTATAATGAGCACTGTAATCTGTGGTTTTTACAAGACACAACACTTTACAAGATAACACTGCAGGTTTCCACACTGCAGGGTATGTAACTTAAATGTTGTAACAATCCTGACATTTAATTAGAGGAGATGCAGACACCTCAAATACCACATTACCCTGACAGGGCATAATCAGGGGTGTTAACAAATTGAGGAAGATATCTGCCAATTTGCCACGGTACCTCGAGGCTTCTTCTCTTTTTGGGAGGCGTTTTTTGTGACAGAAGACAGCATGTTTGTCTCGGGTCATCAAGTTTCCAGCTAATGAAAAGGAGGCAAGCAGTGGCTGCCCCTCTGGAAGCTGTCCTCCGCTTAAAAAGCCCACCGAGGAAGCTGCTGCTGATATGATCGGTATTCATTATGATGCACTCGAGCAAAGTTTACTACAAGCCTAAAGATGCCCATACGCGGAAAATACTGGCTGACAATGCAAACGTGAAACATACACATGACTGCGGAGGTTGTACAGACGCATAAACACGTATTACATGGTTGTAACTCTTCGACTTGGCACTGTTCTGACGTGCCAAGCTGTTTGGTTAGCGAGGAGGCTGTGCTAATTGACTTGAGGGAACTGTCAGCAGGCTTATGTGTACCAATGTCTCTACAGCAGAGAAGCAAAGAAGCGCTAGCTTTGCATGCTAGCTCACCAAACAGCGCAACAGACGCTGAAACATTGTTTATAATGTCCAGAAAGACCATTATAGTTTCTTTCGGTAAGCGCAGCCGGGTGTTTAAGAGGGCGCGGATTGTCAGCCTGACAGGAGTTTCATTCTCGGGTTATTCAGCGCGTCTCAAACAACAAAAAGCGTTAAAAAAAAAAAAAAAAAAAAAAGCCATCCGTGCTCATTACAACTGGGACCACGCATGACCCATTAACCCATCAGGTGAAAAGGCTACAAAAGCATCTAGCACCCGGCTCCCCTTGACG
>JBAMHW010000024.1:16309241-16332128 GCA_037177495.1 Rhadinocentrus ornatus | reverse complement strand
TGAGAGGGCGCGGAGTGTCAGCCTGAAAGGGGTTTCGTTTTTGGGTTGTTCGGCGCGTCTCAAACAACAAAAAACGTTAAAAAAAAAAAAAAAAAAAAAAAAAGTCATCCGTGCTCATTATAACTGGGACCACGCATGACACATTAACCCATCAGGTGAAAAGGCTACAAAAGCATATAGCACCCGGCTCACCTTGACGAGAGCCTGAAACGTGCTGTCAAATGTTGACAAACCGTCAATGGCAAGTGTATGGTAATACCTGGGACCTGTTGACTCCTCCTCCACGCTCCTCTCGGACTGCTGGTGGAAGTTCTGTCCCGCAGCTGTATTTCTCCACCGTGGTAGTCTTTTTTCAAAGTTTTCTGCCGACTTTCAATTCTCCAAACAGCGACTCTCACGAGCGCCGAATGAAATTACCCTCTGAACAAACCGTAGAAGAAGCTACGAGTCGCTTTTGAGAGAGCAGCCAAGTTTGGTACAGCTTTCGCAAAGGCAACCATTGCAGTCACGTTCTCCGGCTATGAAATCCAACCAGCGTTGACCACGCCCCTTTCCTTTTATGGAGGCCGGTCCTCCAGATGTGCTGTCTTGTGCTCTGCTGAATTAGAGCCATGCTGCAAGAGTAGGTGCACCATTTGTTAAGTTGCATTTTTAATGTTTGTGATGCTTCACTTAAATGCGCGTTTGCGGTCAGCTGGCTACCGAGGGCACGCTTTCAGGTGTGAGAAGAACAATCTCGCGAGCTTAAAGATCGCTGTGTCTCTAGTCAACATGTGATTATGCAACTTGTCATATTTTAAAGCTAAAGCAAGCAAACACAAAATTGCAACACACCGTTTGGCAAGCCACGCTCACCCATCGCCATTAAATGCAACATTTACACAAGCAAGAATGGGAGAATTTTTTAAGGAAGAACAGTGTTTTCATGCTGCAAAAAGAGAATAAGTTTATTTTTCAAAAATCAAAAACAGAAGGCCTTTAGTGTACAGCCAATTAAATAAATGTCTGGGCATAAGATGCAAAATTTTTACATTCAGTAAAAACAGCTTCATTGTTAAACAAAGTTTCAATAACAGAATAATTTAATTTCACATCACAATAAGCAAGCAGAGAACAGAGTTAAATTTGTTGAAATATGTGTCCTTTGCATGAAATTTTGAGCAATCTGGCCCCTCCTCCGTTGCGTGACTGCTTCCCTGTCCTGCTGTGGCTACCATTATATCTTCGAAAATATCTTTCATCACAAATTGTCCTGTATCCTTTTCTGCATTCAGGCAACCAGCTACCCCTGCTGCTTAAATAAACCACCGAGAGAAACAATTTGATCACAGCACTAGGCATAAATCATGCAGTCATCTAAATGGCCAATCCATTTATCTTCATTGTCAGCTACACTTCAAAACTTATGTAAAATGTATGCATGTTGTGTCAGTCATTTATGAATGTGACCTATTTTTGTGTGTGCCATTTGTTAATCTTCTGTCAATGGATATCATGTGTGTGTCCTTGTTGAACATGATCTTTCAATTTGCTGTTACTCTTTCAAGCGTGCGAAAGAATAGTTCACATTTGTATTAAAAATTTTATTTAAAAAAAATAAATAAAATTGTTACATGCTTACTAGCGCTTTCGTCTGCATGTAAACTCTAAAATCTCCAGCCTTTTAGTTCAAAGAATAAGCACTCAAAGCGTGTGCTCTGAAAAATAAAGGTGGTGACACATCCTGTTAAAAATTTAAAGAGATGTGAGCTGCTTTTTCAGCTCACAAAAGAAACAGTGACTGTAATATGTGATGAATACGATACGATTTATGAAAGTGCTTGTTTTGTGTGTTTAGGTGTGTGTGTGTAGGTGTGTGTGTGTCTATACTGTTATTTAATATGTTATCATTTTAGAATGGAATAAGGAAATATTTACAGGATAGAAGATATTGTTCTTTCATTTCGAAACAGTCAATATCACAGAGATATTTAATAAAATTAATCTTTTTTTATTTTAATTAAGTGAAAATAACTTCTTTATTTTTATTGATTTGTTTTTATTGTTATTTGACAGTTATGCATTTTCTAAATACTTTCTATTGATAAAACGTGGAAATTGTACTTTTGAATCTGTTTAAGTGACAAGAAAATTATTCCCTATTTTACACATTAATATTTAACACTTATCCCAGTGTTGCAAAAACTGACTGTCTGTTCTCCATTTTCTGAATTTATTTTGAACATTTGGACATAATTACAAAACTTAAAGAAAATTAAAAGGAATCAGTCTTGATTGCTGGACAAATGGAGCTCACGTTTTCCTGGTGTACACGTGACACTTGTAGCTCGAATGTGTGTTTGTGTTTAAGAGAGGTATAAGTAAGAGATGTGTCTTCTTCTCTTCCTTCTATATGACATAAACATTCAGTGACTTTTCACCCAAAACATTAAAGTTTTATGAAAGAAGGTGTATATGACTCTCCTCTTCCCAGATAATGTGACCAAAGGCTGCAAGACAGCAAGTGACATATTTTGCCTGCACAGTTACCTTCTCATCTTTTTCAAGGGAGCTCTAACGCAGCCACTGAAACCGTGTGAGCGTCAGTATCCTCCTTGTTTCCCCTGCTGCCTTTAAGGTTTTCTTGTACAAAAGCCATGAATGACACTAAACTGTGTCAGTTGTCACACATCACCACACAAGTGAGGAATGCGACACTGAGGGGGCTGGTTGTGACATGGGACACGAAGGCATGCGAGCAACCGTGGACTGAGGGAGTCGTCAAATGCAAAAAGAATGTGCTGGTGGAAGTAGCTGCTGTCATAACAGAATGTTGAAGAGATGGAGCTGTCTCATTTCACTGCCTTTTGACAGGTGGAGCTGGGGCCTGGCATGCATGTGTATAGCATGTGTTCATGTAGATCGTACAGACTCAACCTCATTCACTCAGCTGCAGTGTAGGGATTTGTCTTGTGAAGCATTGTGTTTCCTCTGCATGTCTCTTGGTTGGATAGTGGCACCTCTTGGGTCTCCTTAGCCCAGCTGCATCCTCTGCTCGTAGCCAGGTTTACGCTGAAAGTTACTGGAGGTGAATCTTAATGGCTCTGTTGGTTAGAACAGCTAACCCCTGCTCTGTAGCACAGATATAGACTGCATTGGAATATATACTGTATACCAAAACAGACATGTCAAGCATAGTGAAACCATGTGATGCATGCCCCCATGTAATGTTTTACATAGCCTTCGTGTATACTTGCAAACCTTCAGACTGTCTAGCTTGAGACAGTAGCTTGTAAGGCACATGTATTAACTTTTTGTCTGGCTACTGCATGGATACAGGAAATTAGAATATGGACACGGTTTGAAGATCCAAGATTTCTAATGCTGCTTTCACTATTTTCAAAGAGTTGCAAAGCAGACAAGCCTGACAAAAGCTGAAAGGATTAAGCACATTATGCATACAGCATGTTTATGCTTTTGGTTAGCAAAGCATTTGCTACAGACCAGTGGTGTTTCAAGGAAAGCTCAGTCCCTTACTTCATGTGGTTTCTAGAGGTTTAGAGAAGCCAGGGGTTCCAAGATATTCACAAAACAGGGAGGCAAGTGAAAATATGTAGTCCTCGAAAATTATAAAGAAAGAAAACTTCTAGCCACAGCAAGGAAACTGTTAGCTTGGTGTGCAGAGTAGAAACACTAAACAACACTTTGGGTAATTCAGCTGTAACAGAATCCACCATCAGTACCCTGTAAAATTAAGTAACTGCTAATCTAATTCCCATGTTATTTTGTGCCTTTTTAATCCTTACAAAAAAGTATGAATCTGCATATGAAGATATTTCTCCTATTTCTGGTTTGTTAGCAGTTTATGTGTGGTTATATGTGGGCAAGCTTGCATATATGTTTCTAGTCTTCATGCTGAAAACAGATTATGTGGCCAATCCAAAGTATTTTACTTGGCACAATTGTAAGAATTTCTTCAGCTATTAGGGTGGTATCAAATGTCTGACTTAACTATTAGCAAGAACTACAGACATACAGATGCATTTACCAACTCTAGTTAACCATGACAGTATTAATTTTCAACACCCTCCAGGATGCTCCTAAAGGGCCTCAAAGAGCTTTCTTAATCCTGCTATTCAATCTCCACTAACAAAAAAGTAAATGGTCCCAGTAGATGGCTATTGTTAGATGATCTTGCTGTAGCATTGCTCTCGTGTTTCTCTTTACAAGACACCGGGTGAGCCCCTTAGCAGGTGCTCAGTTTCCACCTCTGAACGCCGCGTGCCTGTTTACTGCCCAATGTAAAAGTGCAGTGTTATTTCCAAAGACTGGTAACATTAGCCAGCTTGATCAATGCTTTCACTCCCCCAGCACGGGGCCACATACCACATGTCATGTCCTGGTGCACAGAGAAAAGGACAGGGTGTCAGAGACCCCCAACCATGCAGGGTGTCACTCACATCCAAGAGAAATATTTCCAGTTACCCAAATGTCCTTGGGTAATTACAGTGTCTAATATACTGCCGCAATTTGAGAGCCAAGAGCCTGACGTCAAAACTAGCAGTAGTCTGCCAGCCTTTATTGAGTATACATTTAGAGATAATCCGATAAGTGGTGTAAGAGGCTCAAGAGCCATGAAGGGGCCGAGATTTGGTGGTCAATCATCTTCCTCTGAGTCCTTATTATTTTGCATTTGTCCAGCCTCTCGTTAGCTTCTTAAATCCAAATACTTATTTTGAGCTCCTAATCATTAATCACTTTGTGACTTCCCGTTTATTAGCTTGTCATGCAAAGTAGAGTTATGGTCAAACTGTCAAGCAACCCCCATACAGAGTGCCTTAGGGCATGACATAAGGATGCTTGATTGGGCTTAATAAAACGGTCTTACTGGATATATCGCATTTAGATGAAGATGTCAATTGCTTGGTTAAAAGCAGCTATGAAAAACTAAGTGTGCCACTCATGTAAGTGTGTTTAGAAAAGTGTGCTGAAAGGCAGCGTGGCTTTATTATTTTGCTCAATTTGTGGTGCTACACTGAAAAATAAAAGAGAAATGTGCAAAAGGAACAATGAGAGTGCAAAGGAGATAGTATGAGCGTCATGGAAACAGTTAGTCGAGCCTCAAAGCCTCTTTTGAACTTGCAAATGGCTGTAAAGAAACAACTTTCACTCAGAACATGTTCAAATAACATGCAGGAGGACTCAGGGATGAGCATCTCTGCACACACACTGTCACAGTCGCATCGAAACACAGAAAAATTCCAACAAACCCACCCACACTGCTACCTAAGATCACCTGCAAAAACGAAAACTCTATTATTCAGTTTAATGCGGTCTTTCTCATTTTTTCCCCTCCCGGCAAAAAAAAGGTTTTTTTTTAAAACCTCTGACAGCCTAGCCTTTTGCAGGATTTAGTCCATCTGAAAACATGTGGTAAGCCTTGTGGAATGCTTTAAATGATTCCCAGATGTGGGCCGCAGACAGGTTTAACCCATTCATATCCTGCTCGGTAGGGAGAAAGCCTGAGCAATATCACGAAACCTTTATCCCTTTCTGTCATTTTTGTTACTTTCAAAGCATTATGGCTCACTGAACTGCAGTTTAACGTAATTTGCCATGAAGCTAAAAATGGAAGTTCTCTTATGCTGCATTACCCAAGAATAAAGAATGTGAGAGTGCCGCTTTTTCCAGATGACTCAGCAATCACAGGAGCCTGACAAAAAAGGAAAAAAACAATAGAGAACACCTTCTAAGCAACAATTCAGACTCTCAACTCAGTTCACTCTTGAATGCATTGCTAAACAGGCTTCAATAACTTGCAACAAAGCAGATTGCTTCTAAAATAGCTGCAACAAAGCTAAGCTTGATCCTGTTTGCTAAGCTTTGCCATAAGTGAACCACAAGGCTCACACTTACAAGTACTTAATGCTTAACTTGCTATTGTCAATTGTTTACATGACAGGATTGTACTTGGACTCAAAGCAGGGTGTCTGATGATGTCTTATGAAGGACATTGTTGTTGTAGTAACACTCCCAAAGATGGCGGTTTTGATTGGAGGGAGGTAGAAGAGCCAGACTACTAAGCAGGGTGGAGAAAACGACCAGCTTGATATCCTATGAGCAACAAACTCAAGTGACCCCGTTCCCTGGTCTCCCGCTCTATCTCCAGCTCTGATGCTCCCTCCCTCCACTCTTTTCTCTCATTCTTTCCCTCCCTTCCTTCCCTCTGTATGTCTCCCTCCCTGTTACTAGGCTAGCCAACTGTGATGCAGTTGTCCAACACGCCAGTCAGCCTGCCAGCCAGCAAGTTGGACTGAGTCCTATTATACGCAATCATAACAGACAGAAAGGGTACACACAGACAACTGATAGAATTGCCCCATAATTGAGGGCAGAGGAGAGTGGCAGGAGATCACTCCAGCTGCAGATTGGTGAGCAAAGCAAAAAGGAGAGTGGAACAGTCAGAGAGAGAGAGAGAGAGGAAACAGAAACTCTCTTCGAAGGACACCATATGAGAGCACAGCAAACCTGGAAAAGACTTCCTGCTGCTGCTTTGGGCTTCCACGCGTTAATGCATCACAGAACCCCCATCTCCCTCCTCTGCCTCCTTCCCACAAGCCTCCCCAAGGAATGACCAATGTTATAAAAGAATCACAAACAAGTGCCAACTCCTATTTTTGCTCTGCTATTTCTGCAGGATAGTCAGATGTGCTTTTTTCTTCTTAGCCATATTGATGCTTTGTTATTCAGCCCAGCAATTAAAACAGAAATGGATAGTAACCAAGAGGTGATACACCTTTCAGTTCCATCTCTGCTTCTTGTCATGCGCAAGAGATTAAATCATTTTGACTTTAAAGTGGTGATTCTAAAGAAAAACTATAGGAAATTTTTTTTTAATTTAGTTTGCTTACCCTAAAATGTTGTTCAGTGAAAAGATGGGAACAACTGGTTCCTAAATCAAAGTTTTCTCCCCCATAATTGAGGACAATGATTGATTGAGCACTTTTACTTCAGTAAGAAAAAATGTTTGGTGTGGTAAATGTACAAGAAACTTAAGTTGCACTATAATGCACCCTAACAACAGCCATTTAGGGTCACTGCTGCAAGCCCAAATGTACACAAAGAAAACAATGGGAAGAACAATGGCAAAGCCATTCTTCTCAGTGCCCGCTTTCAATCAGAGGACCGTGTTTCATCTGCATACTTTGCAGGCAAGCAAAATTCACAACGTGCTTTGGTGACACTCTCTGATGGCCCTACCCGGGCTCATGCCAAAACATGCTCATTTATGAAAATGACATTCTTACATCCTGTTGATGTTTCCTCATGCTTTTACTTGTTTTTTGCTGCAGTTTTACTCATGACAAACTACTTGATTAAGGTTAGGCATTAAGAACAACATGATGAAGGGTGTCAGAACACACAGAGAAACCCACGGATGACTCTCATTTTGCCATGAGACCTGGCTGGGTGTTTTATGGGTCTGACTGAAATCTCAGATACTCAAAAGAACCACGTAAAGCTAGTCAACATATCCTTCTTAACGCCGAAAGCCTTCCAAGCAGCCATCAGGAAGTTTCTCTAGAGCAGCACATTGTTTCCAAGTATGTCTAATATAAGATTATTGAGATGATAATTATTATTGCGTCAGGCACATTTTTATTACTAAGTTAGAAGCTTCCGCTGTTGTGTTGGTACCTTAAAATGATTTACACAATTTGTGCTTTCAAACAATTACATTAACACCTTCAAAACACACCAGCAGAATGTCAGTTTGGCCCTCATCTGAGCAAGTGAAGATTACAGGATTAAGAAAGCAGCACTGTAATAAAACTGCAGTTTTATAAGCTACTGAGCCACATGTATAATCATAATGTCATGTCAAACACCATGAATCTGACTTTGCTCCCGAGCAAAGCACCTGCCAACTTCTGTCTGGCAGAATTGTTATCCTCATACATAAGGTTGTTTTACATCCCCTCCTGCTGCGTCCTCCATTTTGGATCATCAGGACGGCAGTTGCCTTTCCAGTATCTCATCAGAGGAAACCCAGAGAGTATGTCCCTTTAATTAGACCGCCCGTGAAAATAATGGTGCATTAATGACATTTCTATGGGGGCCAATGAGCTGGAACAACAGAGGAAAGACGAAATCACAAATCAATTCGAACAAATGTAATTAAGACTTAATTAGCCTCCAGGGTGTCACTGGAATGCCACAGAGGGGATGATGTGGAAGAAAAAAGGAATAGAAAGGGAAAGTAAAACTGGCATTTAGAAAAACTAAGATCATAGGTCAAGAAAATGACATGTGCTTATTCTGTAAGGTTCATTTGTCATATTACATGTCTGACAATCCTTAACGTGCAACATTTATTATCAAATTTCTTATAATATTCCCAGTGCTTTGTTTAAAATCACAGGGGATCTAAGCTTCTGTATGCTAAATGTGTGGCTCTTGGCTCGTGCCTGGGCAGTTTTAAAGGGGAAGGCTGAAAAGGCAACACTTCAGTGTGGAGCCACACAGCCAGCGCTGGATGGAGACGTGCTAATTCTCTATAAAAACAGCAGCATGTACGGTTAAGCCCAGCAACTTTCTGGTGTTAAAAAAGAAAAGAAGGGGGAGAAAGAAAACAAAATACAAGCGCAAAACCACAGAGAAGCTTGGATTCTAGCCCGCCTCACTGGATGCCACATTACACAAACTCAGACTCTCACGCCAATAAATGAGCTTTATAAACTGCAATTAAAACCCTGGGTACTAATTTAGTGGAAATGGCAGCCTGTAAAAAACAAAGTGTTGGAGAAAGAGGAGAGGAGGGAAGAAATCTTTTTCTTTTTCTATATCTTGGATTAATGCAGAACAAACCATGCTCAGCATCATAGCTTGTAACACACATATACAAAACACAGAGAGAAACAGTGTCTAAACACGCACATGCTTTGAATTTACAGAACATGCTAAGGTGTTTAGTTATAGAGTTTTTTATATGTGTAAATGGTTACCAATTATTGAAGCTATAATTTGAGTCTCTGTTGCAATTTATTAGTCATATTTAGATTATGTGTATAAGAAGAGGTAAATGCCAATGGTAAAAAAAAAGAAAGAAGAGATTTTAATATTGTGTTGAAATGTTTTTTGCCTGTAGAAGAAGATTTCATGCTCATTAGTTGGGCCGCTTTGTAAAACGTTTCCTTCAAGTAGTGAACAGAAACCTGCTTGAAATGCCTCATTTGTGGTCTCAACTTTTCTTCAGCTGTCTTCACACATGAACAGAGAAGATTTTAAAGAAAACATGTGGACCTTTGGGTCCGGACTTCTTCTGCAGCTGCTGTTCACACATGTGCTTCACAGCAGGAGACTGAAGATGTGCTGTCACAGCTGGAAATGTCGGTCTAGAGCTAACAGGGGCCAGAAAGTGAAGGAGAAATGATGAGATTCTCCTTTATCCAGGCCATGATGATCATAGAAGCATCATTAGAGAATAACTAGACTTCACTTCTTTTGAAAGAACATTTACACATAGCGAGTCATTGAAGTAACTTGTGCGTCACCAACTTACCTGACCATATGTGGGTCAGAAAATCTTTGTGTATTTAAATGTATCCACAATGGTAAATACTGATCAGAAAGGAACATGCAACTTCTACAACGACAGTAAATGACTGAAAGGTTTGATGCTACATTCGAATACTGTCTGACCTGCTCAACTTCTGGAGATTTTACTACTGGGTGGAAAATTTTGCACAAGAAACGAATACCTCTGACATTTCTGTTTGCACATACAGCTCCTCCAGAGCATCTAAAAAACATGTGGGGACTCCAGGACATGTGTGAAAAATGCACCTATCTCCATTGCTGTGCTACACAGTTTGGCATAACCCATAGAGAGAATGCCTAAATCTTAAATGGCTACACAACTTACCAATAAGAGCAGATCTTACCTTTAAGAAGGGGGCCTTAAAGAGACAAGAGCTCAAACAAAGCAAATACTTCAGACAGCAGCAGCAATGCACAGTGTGATGACAAGGTGTATTTTGGAACATTTAAGCAAGTAAAACTATTGCTTGTTTTCAATTGCAAGACTTCTGTGAATGAAGTGAGGAAGACATGAGACGTCTGGGTATTTTCTAGTTTAAATGTGTATTCACACAATTGATACCTTAAAATGTTGAGCTTATCCAAGAAAAATTCAAGTTATAAATTGGAGAAATACCAGTCAGTTTAACTCCTTGATATCTCCAGCTATCTGGTGCTTCAGATAAACTTCTATACAGCCAAACAGATGAAATCATTGAAAGTCTATAACTGCTTCATGTGCGAACGGATGAAAGCAGTCAGGATTAAGACCCTTCATAAGTAATCCTTCATCGTTTTTGCTCTTGCAAGTATGCATTTTGGTGTATATATAGCATTGATGCTACCTGTGTTTGGTGCAAACAGACCATAACCAGCTGTTTTACTCTATCATATATCATAGTAGTCCATTATAAAGGTCCATATCAAGGATAGTCTGCTAGCGTCAGTATGATTAGGGTTGGGGGGGGTGCTTTCTTCTGGACCGAGACTGCTTTAACATTGCACTACTCAAACAAACTGGACCTTTTAAATAACATGTTCCACTTGCCACTGCACCAAGTTACAGACTGAGAAGACAAGAAACACAACAAAAAAGAAAAGTTTGGAATCAGAATTAGTTTGCACATTCTCAATTCTCCAAATAAAGCAGACTTTCTGAGCATATAGACTGAGATTCGAATCAAAAAAGCTGGTGTGAATGGACCCTATGTTGGGGGGTGTTGATGGGAGACATCTGCCACAACTGCTTGTCTATCAGGGTCCGAAGACCACAAAATGAGGTGTCAGCAATGCTACAAAACAGACCACACACACTCAAAACCATAAACAAGACTAGATGCTGAGAGTTTTTCATAAACACATCTCACTTCCACTGCCTCAGCAGACAGAACAGTCTAAACAGTCTGTCATGAAACATACTTGATATGCTCTTCAGGTTTTTTGCATGTGTGTGTGTGTCAGGGCAAGTAAGGCTGAAGGTGACTGGTGGTATCAGTTGGATAATATTGTAAACGGCTTTGGTTGCTGCAGTGCTGAGTGACAATGGAATATCAGAGGCTGGAAAGCTGCGACTGCTGCGTGTGAATTTCTTGTAAACCAGCAGCAGCTATTCCTTGTCACAGGATGGGTGGTTTCAACACCTCTTCCTGGTTAAGATGACTGTTGGGGATCTCCTGACCTTGAGCTTGTGCGTCTTCCCCTCGTTTAAGACTCATCATAACCCAGGGCTTTGAATGTTATTTGTGGAACCTACGTGATCAGTCTATTAAATGTCAAGAGAGCAGCAAATACAGTTGTAGCATCAATAGAATCTGCCATCTCATTTAACTGCAGATAAAGAAGCTTTTATAATGTTTAGTTTTTTCCTTGTTGCATTACCTAAACCTACCTGATTTCTGTACCTTGAGCAGAAAAAGATACACTCAAACTAAGCAAAGTAAGCCCTGTGCCCTACCGCCTGTTTTAATTGCTTATTGATTAGCTTGTCCTGCTGTGACAAAAACAGAGGAAACAACAGAGGAAAACCTGGAGGTGATGAAAACCGAGGGATATAACGCATGGTCGAGCAGGAAACTGTCTCAGAGGGGGCGAGCATAAAGTGGACTCTCCAGGAGAGTAAATAAAAGGGATTTGTTTAAAACCACACCCTCCACTGGCTCATGGAACTGGTTTTAAAAACAAGACATTTCATGTTTATTATGGCGCTCTTGAGAAAGAAAGACAGAGATGCTCTCTAACATCAACTTTGGCTGTTGATCTAAGCATCAAGCACATTGAACACATCACTGAGAAAGAGAAAACAACATGACCTTGGCGACGGAAGTTTGAGGTTGAGGCTTTTATCACCACCCGAATCTTCTGCTCATTCTTTTTGGGGTTTCCTGTATAAGTCGCCATCTTGTACCCTTGAGGACTGTGTATACAAGTAGTTATATTAATTTACAAGCAAACACAGTGTTTAATTGAACTAATTTCTTCATATTAAACAGGTGTCTGTTAAAGACTTCGAAGCCCCCAGTTGAGAAGTAACTAAATGAAAACAGCAGTCTGTCTAAGGATTATATATTACTGATCATTAATGTAAACAATTTTTTTTAATTGAAGTTTTTCATTCAATTTCATACCTTTTAATTAAGATAATTAGATTAATGAACACATGTAGTTCAATTCAGTCATGCGTTTCTATATTGGCACTCTGACTCAGCGTCTCTATGAGTCATCACACAAAGGCACGCAAATGGGAACGATACCCACATATAACGATAGCTCAGGATCAGATGTTGCTCATCTGTGACTTCTGCTACATTTCCCAGGGCTACAAATACAAGAGCGGCTGCACAGAGACTGACAGAAACAGCCAGCGAGGAGTGACCGTAATCCTCAAATGTCCCCGTGTGATCCACAGCGAACCTGCTGATGATCTGATCCAAATGAGGCGGAGAAGGGGAACTCCTTCTCTTGATCTCTCTGGAAGCACACACACACAAACACACACACAAGCACACCCACACACAGACACAAAGGGGCAGCTGGAGAAGCACAGCAGTGTGATGGTAATCTTACACAGTGATGGGTCGAGCTCAAAGGACAGATGTTTAAACTCAACAGGGATGAGTTGTATCACAGACTTTCTTTTTGATCCAGTGTCATGTAACATCAAGACTAATATTTAGGTCTATGAGTTCTCACATAAATTAAAATGTGGTACATATTACATGTACACACCACCAAATATATTTTAAATATAAAAGCAAAAGCAAATTTTTCACATATTAGGATTCCACCTAATTTAGAAAGTATTTTCACATTATGTTCTGGCACATTGCTGCCACAATAACCCCCTGAGTTAATTCACAAAAAAACAACTTTGCCATTTCCTGTTGTCTCTGCCACCGACAGTGTGGTTTGTCTGCATCTCCCAGGGGTGGAGGGAAGAGGAAGTATAGCTTCTTGTGTTTTTCTCCAGTGCTGGCTATATTTGATGGTACATCTATAGTTTCACATTCTATATGTCAACTATTTCACCCCACAAAAAAAGTCAAAAAGAAAAATACATTTGCACATATAAATTCCCATCATTATATATAATTGGTTACCTGAGTTCATATTAAAGTACTACAAATTGCAGGACATAACAGTGGGCCGTATTAACAACATATTTAGATTGATTGTGGGATTGCTGGATGGATCGGCAGTAGGTTAGTATCTAATGAGTCTGGATCCACAGCATGTCTGAGCCATTCATAATACCAGAGCTGATTAGGGAGTGCAGTTAAATAAGGGCTGACCTATAGTGATGTGGAGAGGGGGCTTTAAAAACTGTGCAGGATTATCACGCCCACCACAGCGTATGCAGGATCAGCAGTAACAGGCATGGATTGTTGCATCTGGAGATAGCCAGATGTATTAGGAGCTCACGGACAGATGAAGAGATTAAGGTCGCCTTGTCCTGCTTGGATTAGCGCCAGGAGCTACATGGTGCTAATGGGCTGGCACTGGCACTGGCAGGCAGAGTAAAGACAAAGGTGAGCTGGCAAATATCAACGCAAGGCTTTTATTCTTGAGCCCAGCCCCTCCTTCCACATAGAAAGTTGTCCTTTCTGCAAGCCAATTTTACTACATATAAGACAAGAAATGATGTAACAGGTTTTGTGGAGGATTTTTAAAACAGGTCACACACGCTAAAGGTCCCAACCTTTTGATTATGGATAGAGTTACAGAGTCCTTTAATCTCATTCATTTTATTTTTATTTATTTTTTCCACTCACAAACACATATTGTCTCTTTTTACACTGCCATCTAGCTCACAAAATGAAAGATGAGGATTAGATCGTTTTTCGATGAACTTCTATAAATTCTCTCAACCTAAATACTTATTTTAATAAAAAATAATCTTAAGCTGCTTTTCAACATGGATAAAGAGAAAGAAGAATCCAGAGAGAAGAGAAGGCAGATGATGGGGTTAGATGGAAACAGATGATTTGCTGTGGTGACACCTGAACAGTCAAAAGGAAAAGAAGAAGACAACCAAATATAGATTTTCCATTTTTACTATTTTATAAAAAAGACTAAATATCTATTTTGTCCTTTTAAATAATTAATCTGTCTATATACACTGCCTAGCCAAAAACAAAAAAGGTTGTGCAATCTAATATTTTGTTGGATCACCTTTAGCTTTGATTGCGGCACACATTTGCTGTGGCATTGTTATGATAAGCTTCTGCAATGTGACAAGATTTAATTCCATCCAGAGTTGCATTAATTTTTCACCAAGATCTTGAGTTGATGGGAAAGTCTGACCACTGCACAAAGCCTTCTTCGGCACATCCTAAAGATTCGCAATGGGGTTCGGGTATGGACTTTGTGGTGGCCAATCCATGTGTGAAAATGATGTCTTATGCTTCCTGAACCACTCTGACCCCAATGAATCCTGGCATTGTCATCTTGGAATATGTTCATGCCATCAAAGAAGAAAAAAAATCATTGATGGAATAACCTGCTTATTCAGGTAGTCAGGTGAATCTAGACCTGACCAACTGCAGCAACTCAGATCATAGCATTGCCCCCACAGGCTTGTACAGTAGGCACTAGGCATGATGGGTGCATCACTTCATCTGCCTCTCTTCTTACCCTCATGCACCCATCACTTTGGAACAGGATAAATCTGGACTTATCAGAACACATAGCCCTGAGTTCTGCTGGTTGTCTTTGCTCTGATTTCACCAGGCGCTTATGTGATCACCAATCACCATCATTCAGGATGTTTTTTTGACCACATTTTCTTCTTAGAAGATATTGGTTCCCCACTATCCTTCCCAACAAAGTAGGACGGGTAGGGTTGGAAATTAGGATACCCTTCCTAATTTTTGCGTGTCTAAACACAAAAAAATGCCCTGTCGGTGGAAACGGGGCTAGAGAGGTGCAAGGCCATGGATGGAACAGAAAACAACCATTAGGATTTTAACCTGAACTATGAACTGAACCGGGAGCCAGTGTACAGAGTAAAGGACAGGAATGATATGGTCATGTTTGCAGGTGGTGGTGAGGAGCCGGGTAGCTGCATTTTGCACGAGTTGTAGACAGTGTAGGGCGGCCTGGTTTACGCCAAGTTAGAGGGCCTTGCAATAATCCAAGCTTGAACTGATAAAGGTGTGGATTGTTTCTTCAAGGTCCTTATAGCTGAAGAATGGTGATATATATGTACGTATATATATGTTTCTAAAACAGGAGTGAATCATTTTCTGCAGATTAATACATAATACACATCTGGTGCATGAGGTCTGCAGCAGCAATACAGTGACTCATGAATGTGTTTTAATGTTTTATGACAACTGACTTTGGCTTCATACTGTATGCCAGGGGTCGGCAACTAAATTTGGCCTGGGGCCAATTTTTCGTTAGGCAAAACCTGTTTTTTCCTACTAAACAAAACCTTTTCATATGTGTACCATATTGTAATAACCAAGTTATTTATATAAAATCAGTTGAATTTACTACAGATTGCTATTACTGTGTTTCTGCTTTGGCTTCACACTGATTTCTGTAATCAAATACAAACTCTGTCTTTTAAGCTATAATAGCAAAATAAATACAATTTAAAATAAATAATTCTTCTCTGAGCCTAACTAATGTATTAATCATATTAAGAATGTTTACTGTAAGGATTTGGCTATCTGTAGTAACATGACTTATTTCCTCCTGGGACATTCTCGGGCTTTTTTTAAATACTGAGATAGCATTGTGTAAGTCAAGCAGATATATAAGTACTTGCTGGAGTGCTCCACCATATATATATATATATATATATATATATATGATGGGTCAGGTATTGGCCCCCCATGCTTGCCACTGCTGTATGCATTAGTATGGGTCATTTCATTTTTGTTTTTTTTCTTACTAATTTTATGTTTTAGGTAAATATGGATTAAGAATAAGATTAATGAATTATGTTATTTTTAATGAAGGACATTCTTTAAAAGAACTGTTTAAATACTGAAAAATCTACAAGAGAAGAGATTGATACAACTAACAGATGGTTACAGTGAAGGTAGCACAGCGGACAGTGAAGTGGCCAAAGAGGCAGGCAGGCAGAAGGCAGGCGGGCTGCCTGCTTTGGGGAATGGTTGGAAATGGGAGCATTCACATTTCTAGACAGTGACTGGCCTAGTTTCAGAAATATGGCCCCTTCTCTCTGTCTCTCGATCTATCTGTCGTTGCCACTACAGTGGAGCAGGCAAACAAATCATGTAAAGTTAACATCAACATACGCTCTCAAAGGTCACTGGATCTCTCATAGAACAGTCGACCTCTGTGCTGCTGGAGGGTGGAACTGACCCAACCAAGCTGCAGCTTTGGAGGCAAGATGCCATTACTTTTTTCTATGTTGCTGTTGATATTTTAACCTCTCTTTCCTCATCCTATCATTTTCCATCCCTCAATCCGCACATCTGACTTTTTCTATTTCTCTCTTCTTTCTATCTGAAACCCATCCTCTCTCTCTCTCTGCTGCTCCATCAGCCTCTCTCTTTCTTGCTGTTTAAGGACACCAGCTTGTCGAAGTGGAAAGCTGGCCTGTCACTTGATATTATGGCCGACATAGGACCAGTGGAGTGACACAAGGTGTGCAAAGCAAAAAAAAAAAAGAAAACAAACAAACAAAAAAAAAAAATCAACCAGATTAGGGTGCTACATAAGTTCTCTTTCTCTCTGTCTTGTTCCTCTGTCTATCCCTTCTTCATCCCACTGGAGGGGAACCGAGATGCTCAGATCAAGAGGGAAAAAGAAGAGATGTGGGACAGTGGGATATACAGTGGGAGAAGCATATCCCGTTAACTAAAGGAAGGATGGAACACCAGGGAGGGAAGGTGGAAAAACATAATCTAGAGGCAGTTCTTAAGAAAAGATGTTGAAGAAACTCCTCAGAGGCAGCATGAGGATTTAGCTTATTATACAAATCTGGCAAAAGTGGATGATAAGTCATTAGAAGCAAGTTGAAGAGAGAACAACAGGTTGGGTCATTTGCTAATCTCCAAATACCCCCCCACCCACCTTTCACAACTACGCTGTGATAAGATTTCCCCTGAGACATCAGATGGTACCACTCCACTCCCACATCTTTTCTTCTTTTAACCCTTCTTGATCTCTCTCTGACACTTGGTAACTCCTCTTCCGTTGTTTCTTCCCTTGCCATCGCATCACTCATTCCCTTGGCACTGATGTGTGAAGGGCCCTGGGAAGGGTGGGGAGTGTGGAGGTTCCTCCACCAAGGGGCCTCTTAAGTATTCAAGGTCACTGCTTGACAAAGCGTACGCTGCAGCGCGTGGAGTGTTTCACAAGGCATGTGATGTTTTGTAATATTTGATATGCTTCCCTGAAAATCTGATAGTGTGTGGTTGCAGACGTGTGCGTGTGTGTTTGTATATCTATTTTTGTGAGGACCAATTTCAGCTTTAGATCATGAGGCTAGTTTCCTTCACTTTGAGACAGACCATCAACAAGCAGTGTGACTGTGAGGTTAAGGTAAGACTTAGGTGTTTAATTTTCAAGGTTAGGGTTCACAATAACAATGGGGGATGGTCCTCACAGAGATAGAAGTCTGCGAATGTATTTGCAGTTTGTGCAACAAGATGACCTGTGAACTGGGTGTGTTCTGGCAATGAATGTGTTCACATTTTTTTTTAGATGTTCCATTTCACCATTAGGAGTTTCTTATAAAATCAAGCTGATTCATGCGGGTTTTCGGCAGTTTGTTAAATCACCGTGCCATCACATACATCTGAAAACCTAGCTATAAAATAAAGCCCCTCAGAGAAGGAAACGGTTTTAAAATAGTTTTGTAACTTGACTGTACTTCTGTTTAAAGAGTTCATTAACCTTAGGAAGACAATTTGTTTTTCAACCATTAGAGGAGATTAAACTAATTGTGACTAAGTGGGTGAGTCCACATCATTTGACGGTGTTTCACAAAATTTCAGTAGTTGTGAATTTACCGTACCTGTTTGATTTGATTAACAACGTTAGCTTCATCTTTGCTAAGTGGTCAGCAGACACCAACTATCCCAGGTTTGTTTGTGTTCTGCTTTGAGACTCAGACCAGTATTAATACATTTAGTTCTGTTTATTTGGTTAAAACAGTTTTGCTTGTCAAACATTTAATTTGATTGCATTACTCACCATACTTACTGATGAGTTCCAGTAGCAAAAGGAGGGAAAGCACATCACTTACGTTTTACCTTAATGTCTCTTGAAAGGATCAAGAGAACTTTGATTATGTTGAGTTACAGAAAATGTTTGAGTTTTTTATTGTTTAGTTGTGTATGGCACCAGGATTCAACTAACAATGATTTTGTAAGTGTCTATTTAGATTAACTGTGAATGAGTAACTTAATGCTATGTTGGATGTATGTGTAAATCCTGTTAGGTGGTAGTAGTATAGGGAAGCCATTTTGTCAACAGGACCCAAGGTTATAATAAGGCTGGCCTTTTTGTCTGTGTGAAGGAGGCCACATGGATGTAGCAGGGTACACGTGAGATTCATTTTGTTTAGTTTGATGTCAGTTATTTTTTGTTGACCAAGTCAACTGTAAAAAGAATTAAAAAAAAAAAATACTGATAAGGTAGTATGAGATGAGTCACTGTGCAGTACGCAGTATTTTTTATAATGTAGTCATTAACAATAATCATGAAAGTGCTCATTATGTCAAGGAGCTCTGTAAGTCACTGAAATAGACAAATCCAGTGAATAACACAAATCTTGTTATAATAAGTTTTAAAAAGTTGGTAAAGAAATGGTTTCAAACTTCTGCAAAGGCTTAATTTGCAGATATTCCTTTTTTGTCATGTATTTGACATAGTTGTGTTAGAACTAGTTTAGGTTACTACCATCTGTTTAGTTACTAACTGAATTATTTTCATTTTCTGGTCACAACGTTGCCCTGATAAGAGCAAATAACATTACATTTCACAAAATCTCCCAAATTAGTCATTAACTCAAACAACACTGCAGCCCCATGTCTCTAAAGCTAGATTTACTCTTGTGCGGCGTTTGTGTAAGTTTGGTTACGGCGTCACTGCTGTATGTTCCGCGGACCTGGTGATAATTTAACTCTGGCTTTATCAAAGGACAAGACTCAACCAGAATACATTATTTATGGTGAGAATCACACTTTTGAAAGCATAAAACCAAGCATGGTTTCAGCACAAGGTGGGCAGGGGGTTCACAGCTTTTTAGTATTTGCATGAAGGTGGTCCCCAAGGAAAATAGGTTTGTAACCACTGAGCTGGACAGCAACATGGACACCTACAACTTTGTGTCAGATTGACGACTGTTCACCAAAGCTTTTTTCTTTTTATTGGGAATAAAATCCAGTGTTTCCCTTTAGCCATGAGAGCATATAATTTCTCCTCTGCTCTCTGTATATCCCATGTTCCTCCTCCATGCAAACACACCGCCATCAGTGGACAAACAGTGTCAACCACTGCCTCCTCAGTCACACAGAGAGACAGCGGAAATTTTTATCATTAAATCCTCATCTACCATCCAAGCTATGAAAACTGGCAAGGCCAATGCTAACCCAACTCCAGTGGAAGAAACACCAGCTACAGCAGTGGGAGAGTCCGGTTTTACGCCAGCTGTTATTCTGGCTGCTAATAATGAGTTCTCTACCAGATTTGATGGCATATTAACCACTAATGAAAATGCGGAATGGAGGTGACGATAGCTGTGTCTTTCTGGAGCGGAAGGTGATTTTAATTGTACATTAGTTTCGGAGAGGGACAAGAGCTTAGGTGTTGGCCAGCCTCACACTTGTAGTAGAGCTGTTATGCAAAACTTTCTGAAAGAATTGAACCTAATAAATATCTGGAGAAAAGAAAACCATCAAGTTTGAAAGTTTTTATCCTGCTCCTTCTACTTGAGAATATTTTTTTTTCTATTTGCAGATCTAAGCTAAAGAATCAAGGAATGTATCAATGATGCCATTCTAATTTCAAACCATGCCCCAAATTCACAAGTATATTAGGATTCAAAGTTAGTGAGAGATGCTAAAATAAACAAAAATGGTTGGCTGTCCCCGACTTTGTGTCCTTCTTAGATAAGCTAATAATTATTTTATTTTTAAAACTAATACAACAGAAACTTCAGCAAGCATAAGATGCATTTAAGGCATTTATTAGGAGCCAAATGATCAACATTGTTGCTTAGAGAACAATATAATGAACTTTCGGCATCAAGAGCGATGGCCAGCCAGCTGTGACTTACACAAACCTTCTATGATCAGGATGAAAAAGCTGGGAAAGTGAAGGCATGGCGCCTCAAGCAGTTACACTCTTTGTCTTTATAGCTCAGAAATAATTAATGACAATGTGGAACAAAAAGTGCTTTTAGTTAAATAAAATGTACCCAAGATAACAGAAACTTTTCAGACAGAATTGGATAAGAATATTACTCTTGAAGAATTATTTAGTGTTCATGTATGTATCAAAATCTTAAAAAGTTAATAGAGATACTGTTAGAAAAAAAGAAATACACGCTCATTTATGAGCATGCTCTCATCATTGTCCAGTTAGGTTTCTTAGTCAGAGGATTAAAAAAAGAAGAAGCTTGTATAACCTGTTTTTTTCCCATCCAGCAGGGAGAACAAACTTCTGACAAAAAGGACCACAGGTGCACTTAAAACCAGAACCTGTCACTTTGAATCTCAGTCACCTTTTCAATGTTGTAAGAGAACATTTAAACAAGAACACCGTAGAGCCCACGCTTATCTATCAAGAGTTCAGCCTACCTATATCAAAAGATATTTAAAGGTACGGTCATGTACCCTCAAATGTTAGTTATGGTTTTGTTGCTTTAAAATAAATTATAATTGACAATATTCACCTTGTGGGGGGCACTACTCATACTATAGTTGCCCATTCTATAGAAGCATAATCCTTACATGTTGTACCTTGTTGTAAAGGTGACTAATCAGGCTTTTCAAAGAAGCCACCAGCTGGTTTTATTAAATGGGAAAAATAATCAACCATGCCCAAATTACCTAACTTTTTGCTTATAAAGTTTATAAAACAAGGAAATGGGTAACAAGCAAATGTTTGGGAAACTTTATCGTCAGTATTTAGTAACACTTCCTTTATGGTGCAAAACCTTCAGCTTTCACATCTTAAATTAACCCAGTGTGGATGTTGAGGTATGTCTAGGACTAACATCTAACTGTAGAAGTCTTCTTCATTTCATTTTCATTTTAAATGTAAAGAAGATGTAATATTTGCTTCAAAAAATGTCTGTTGTCGTTTGTTTCATTGTCCTCCTCTCCCTTGCGCTACTGGCCTTTTCCCATTGCCCCAGTGCTTAATATTTGTAATAATTTCCATCCTACTTTTGCCCCAAAAAACCTTTGTCCACCTTTTAGACTTGTTTCCAAAATGCATCAGCTTGTTTAGATCATTGGAAAACTTCTGATTCTGCATTTTGGAGGACACATGAATTACATCTTCAGTTAAATCTTCCTTGAAAATGATCTATGTGCAGCTGTAGCTGCTCAGTAGAACAGAGCATCAACACTCCACAGTCTGTTGAATCTTCCTGAGGGTATTCTGCAGCCAAACAGCAGTTTTGATTTATCTGTTGCAGTCCTACAGGTAGTTCTCTCAGCTCTTTGTCATACCTAAAACTTGACCCAGACTGTTCCTGTTAACTGCTGTTTCCTAGTCACATTATGAAATAAATAAACAGCTACCTGAAAACATTTTACTATCTGCTCATAGCTTTCTTCTGCACCATGGGAAGCAATTATTTTCTTTTTATGAGATCTTGGCTTAGAAAAGCCCACAGCTGCTTGTTGTTGGAAAAAGCGAAATTTGCATCACCTGGCCTTTCCTGACGACAACTGGAACAAGCCAGAGCCCTAACAGTTAGTGGGAGGGGCAGGGGTTAGATGTCCCAACATACCAAATGGCAAATGAAAGGAAAGTGGAATAATGTGGATTTTTTCTAAGAATAACTGATTTTTTTAAAAAAAATTTATGGGCTCTGGCCATAGATTGTAAACCTTGATATTCTTGCCTTTTTATACTGGAGCAGAGATCAGAGCAGATAAGGATAAAGGAGAAGGGGGGGAAATATAAGTGGGAGAGATATGGTCCCAAGAGCTGGGTGTATTTTGAGCTTTTCTTCTCTCCGTCTCACCACAGCTGTCTGCCCCAGCAGAGCTGAAGATGTCTGTTACAGACCTTGTGATAAAAGGCTGGCGAATAAAGAGAAAATGAATGTTACAGTGGATGGGATGAGAAAAAAAGAAAGGGGGGGGGGGTACAACTGGTGGAATGCAGGTGGGATAAAGCATACTCACATCCCTCTTATCTATCTGGAGAGGAGATGAAAACACATTGAGTATCTCACTGGGACCAAAACATAAAAATCTGTTGGTGGGGGAAAAAAAGGACCGCAATGAGGGGTGGGGATGAACAACTGGAACATGAAGAGCCTGCCTTTATGGTTGAGGAACAATGTCCTGAATTCTTTCACCACAAAATTGCAAGCCGCTTACCCCTCTGTGTCCACACACACACACACGCACACACACACACTGATGGGCGCACACTTAAAAAAAAAGAAAGAAGAAAAACAAAAGAGGCAAATTACACTTGGATGTGGGGTGAGGCGGTGGGTGGTGGGGGCAGTGTACAGCAGCATTTGTGAGTGTGTGTCTTTTTATCAGATGACGCGGGGGTGGGGGGGGGGGGGTGGGGGGGGTGGAGGTGGAGGTGGTTATTAGGGGGGGGTAAGATTTCTCTGCTGCCGTCGGAAAACTTTGACCCCGGAGTTGTAAATCT
>JBAMHW010000024.1:16276890-16299970 GCA_037177495.1 Rhadinocentrus ornatus | reverse complement strand
ATTTCATGTTTTTTAATTGCATTACAGGAAATAAAGAACTTTATCACAATATTCTAATTTTCTGAGACTGTCCTGTATATATATATATATGTGTGTGTGTGTATATATATAAGGAGAAAAACTTGCTTTTAGCCAAATAAGGGAGTTTTATCTGTGTTTCTTCAATATTATTGTCCATTTAGCTAAAAAAGACAACAAAAAACAAAAAAACACTTCTTGAAAAAGACACGGTTTCTGTTTCACACTGAAAAAACCATTCAGCAATTTTCACTTTCAGGTAATGCAATACAGCAATTTAGTGTAGAAATAAGTGTTCTGACTTCTTATTTCATGATAAATTGAGAATATAAAAAGGTCTAAACAGTGTTTGCCTCTCAGCTGAATTTTTCTTTAAACATAACATTTTCTGTGTGTTTAAACGTAAGTCGGTTTTTTAATGTCTCCTGTTTGACAGCCCGATTTTGTGCATCTCTGAAACTTGCGCTTTGAAATGTCCCCTGGACTCTACCTTCGACAGCCTCACCTATCCTTCCCTGTCCTCCTTTCTCTCGCTCCATCTTACTCATCCCTCATGTCACATCATATTTCTCAGGCAGCACTGAGAAAAGGGCAGAGGCCTTCCAAATTGATGTAGGTCACTTACATGAGCAAGACAAGGACAAGTAGAGATGCACAAGCAAGCACACATAAGGGGGACCTATGAAGATGAGTTGACTTTATGTGCACACGCAGTCCTTCACCTTTCACCTGGAGCAGCCCATAAAGGAAACATTTGTTTGTTCAGGAATCCATACAAACCCACTCCTGACTTTGCTGCACTTTCTTGCAGAGTTTTGACAACCTCACTGAAAAGGCAGATTGATCTCAGTGACCTGGGAACAAGCTGGGCAATGAGGACACCTATTGGTGACTGTGAGACTTCTAGTGCAGTGGAAGCTGTTGTAGTGAATGTATGAGATGAATAACCAGTGATATTGAGTGCATTTATCATCTACTGACAGTAAATTCACTGAAGAAAATTGACATTAGCTCATAAACATCAATCACAGGCCTGCACATCTGAGTGTGGAATGTGCGACAGATGAATCAGGTGCAATGGAGCCGAGGGGGAGCTATGCCGTGATATTTTATATAAGAGCCCCACAGTTTACACACACTCTCTGTCTCTTCCCTCATCATCTCTTCTCCCGTGGTGCTCTTTTGTGACTCCCATTGCTCCTGATTTACACCCGTTTCCCACAGTCAGTCTGCCATCTTTTATGTGTCCAGTTAAGCCAGTCTCTCCCTTAATTGGTTAATGGAGAACAGAGCTTGTTGGTGTAAAGGGAAATCCTGAGAGCCTCTGAGGCCTGCTTCATGCCCAGTGGACTGGAAGGGAGCCAAGATGTAGTCTCTACCACTATCCCCCTGACTACACCTCCCCTGGACTGGAGAAGATCCAAGATGGATGCCTCAGGGGCTGTACTGCCGTGAAACTTACACTTAAGTAGATTAAATCTGGAGAAGAGCGCTCTGCTTCCATCAGTGCTTGATTATTACACATTACAAGTGATTTATGCCTCAAAACATTCACAACACATAATAGTAAGACCATAAACTGCCCATTTTAAACTAATTTAAAACCCAAATATGACTTAAAAAACTGTGACAAGGACAAAAAAATAATATTACATCAATAATGCATGAAAATCTAATTTATAAGCTCAATTCTGAGATGGGAAAAGCAGCATTATATCAAGCTGCTTGTCCCACTCAGAGCTCTGGAAAAAGGTTCTGCAGAAAAATGGAGCAATTTTTAGAGACGTGACTTAAAGCTCAGTGATCCACAATGTTTCTGCATGCAGCTGTCTCCCTGAGGATAGAGAAATACACAAGATGGTAAGAGGTAGAAGAGGAGGGGGAGGAAAGGGAAAGTGCACACAACCCCACAGAGAGGAAGAGAGGTGAGAAAGAAAGTAATGCAGAGAGAAAATATAAACAGGTGATCAGTCTTAATATAGATTATTGTATAGCAAAGGCCAAAAATGGCAAGAGGATACTTCTGTGGTCATTAAGGGAGACATTATGCTCATTTCCAGCTCAATATTTTTACTCTGGGACTTCATTAGAAAAGATCTTCGGGACTCATAGCAAAATAAGAAAAAAATAAACTAAAACAAAAGAAGCCTTACTCATCTAACATTTCCTGTTATGCAGCCTTTCAATTCAGTTCCTCTCTGAAACTGGTCCCACTCATCTAGAAACCTCACCTTCTTCCGATTGGCAGGATTTGCAGAAATCTGCCATCAAATGTTTGTGAGTAATATTTTATCAGCTTGAAGATGTGGAGGTCCAAAAGCTCAGCTTCATGTCTCATCCATGAAATCATAAAGGGCGAGATCTCCAACCAAAACAGACATAGGTGTAATAAGTGTAGGCTTTTGGATATGATATTGATATGTTTTATGTGCATCATTTCCGTTTTACCCCTTGTTTTAGTCCTTTCAAACAGCTTTAATTAGTTTCTTCCACATCTGCTCATTTGTAAATTTGTTTGTTTTTACCTCAATATATAGGGAACCAGATAGTATGTATACTACCTGGTTTATATACTTGCAGGTAGTAAATAAATAGTTTGGGTTTAGGTTTACACTTTTAGATTCACTGCAGCTCAAAGTGCATGACAGAAAGAAAACATTTAAAAAAATGCATTAATAATAATATTATAAAGCATCAAGATAATCTAAAACAATCAACAGAACAGCTAAAAGTTAATGACAGTAAATGTATTGGTTAAACAATATGATTAATCAGACTCAAATAAAACGTAAAAGTGTAAAAAGAATAAAACTGGTGTTTCCTAGTTGTTTTGCCCTTAAATCTTAAAAAAATATTTACAAATAATTTGCATTTAATTTTCTCACAAAAAGTCCATGTGCTTACTGAAAAGTTATTAAGCTTGCAGTGGATTAGGAGGTTAACAAGTCTTTTTATTCTTTACAAAAAGCATATATTTGTAAAATTTTTGTTTATATGAAATAATTGTGTTAATTCAATTGTGTAATAAAGGGCTGAAACACTTAAAAACTGTTCGGTAACTCTTGTTATGACTTTATTTGTATTTCATTTTTTCCCTGGCATTAAAAGAAAATTCAGGCATTGGCTCAGTTTTCATTTGTAACAATAGTTTTGGTTCAAAATTGAACAATTAGCACAAAAATAAAGAAGTAATATAAGCTTAAAATGACCTACCCCTGACATAATTTATTTGTAGGATAGTCTAACCATTGACAAACATGTCAGAGAAACAAATGCAATGACAGATTGTTTTAAAGAACTGCTTTAAAACTCTTACACTTGCAAAAATATATCAAACATAAATTTTCATGCACAAGTTAACTATGTTTCTCTTCATTATCTTAAAAGAAATAATCATCACACAGTAGATAACGCTTTTACAAAACATTATTCATTAATAATTTATTATTCCTTTATATATCAAAGATAGCTTCTTTTTTCAGTTTAGAAATTGGAAGAAAATCTTAATGCTTCCAGCATAAAAATGTTACATACCATGTAAATGATGTATTTCCATACACAGAGAGTCATTAAAACGATCAAGACTCGGGCATCAACGCTGCTGCTGCAGCACTCTTTTCAGCTAGTTTTTTGTTCAGATGCTTCTAACTAAAGATTCGTGAAAAGGGTCACAACAAAAATAGGAGTCATGAGATGATTAATTGGGAGATCAATTTATCTCTAAAAAAGGTTACTGGTGTATTTTCTGTTAAATAATTTATTAAACTTGAGTCTGCAACAGTTAAAAAGAAAAAGAAAACAACAAAAAAAAAAGATCTGAAAAACAAAGTTCCAAAAAGATGCTGTTTTTTTAAATAAAATTCATCAAGCTAATCAAGTAACTTAGGCTACCTATAAATGAAGACCATACTTTATACCTTTTCTTAGCTTTGAGTGAAATATTTCAATTTTTTAAATATTTATGATAACTCAAAATATTCATACACATTTAGTATAAGTTATTATAGTAACTTTGCGGATAAAAATTAAGTTTATAGAAACAAAACAAAATAAACACAAGCTTTTAACTATAAAGGCTCAATAGTAATACTCTAAAGTAAATGTCCAGTCACATCACAGCAAATAGTAAAACAGTTAATCACAGGTGCTATTTTCAGTTTTACAAACATGTATTTTCTTTTTGAAAAGTCATCACTCAACAAGTGAAGAGAAAATGTCCTTGAGCAAGGCACTGGAAACGGAAATGCTCCAGTGGAGCTGCTCAGTGGCCAAAAATTGGCCTTTTATGCAGCAGCATCCAGGCGTGAAAATGTGTAATGGTCTAAATATGAAGCAAGGTGCTGCATGATAAATCAGCTCTCCCCAGATACTATAGCTGGAGGTTAAAAGAAAGGTGTCTCCTTGTTCTCCGACACCAGGATGTTAGGATGAAAATGGTGTGGTATTTAAATTTCTCCTTGTCCTATCAGCTTGAGCTCGCCAGCTGCACAAGAACAGAGGTCAGGGTTCAAACTGTGACAACCGCAAATGTCAAATGACATATCCCCTACTGTGGCTGTCACCTTGGCTCATCATTTAGGAAGCTAACCAAGCAGGAGGAAGATATTCAAAGAAAAAGGAAGATAGCAAAGTGGAGAAAAGAATTCATCTCAAGAGGTTGGGCAGATGAAAATATGAAAATGTGGCGTTGCATAATGGGACATTGCGTAACATGTCCCATTTTATACCACATCGCTCTCATATTTTACAGTAGGGCCCCATACAATGCTGCATATGGGCAGGCAGACAGGGACAAAATGTGTTTGGGGGCGGCATGGCAAGGCAGGGGTGGGGGATGTGGGTGAGTGTGTGAAATGAAGGGGAAGGGAGCACATGGAGGGCTTATGGTTCTGTCTCTGAGCAGAAGACATGGAGTGACGGAAGTAGACAGCCAATGGGGTATGGGCGCGATGGAGTGGGAAGGGAGATGGAGGGATGGGGGAGGGGTTGGTTGTGGTAGTGGTTGTTGCGGGTGGAGATGGTGTGTGTGTTGGTGGGTGGGCGAGAACGCGGTCGGTACTGGTATTTCTACCCTGTCACATCGAGTTAGTGTGCAACCGAGCACAACTGCTGAGCACACCACTCTGGACAGCTCTGCTCTGTGCATGTGTACGTAGCCACACACACACACACACACACACACACACGTGCACACCCACTCACGCATACACACACACACAAACACAAGTTTGGATTCACAAGGACACAATATCTACACTAAAGCGAACACACACACTAATCTCCCATGAGGATCACAAGGACATCAAAATCAAGTGAACAGAAGTAATGGTAGAGTGCTCAACCCACCAACTTTATTTTCATCCATCCTGCTTGTGGGTACAACCATTACTTTTTTTTTGCACAAACAAAACAAACAACAATAATAATAATAATGCATATTATTTATTAAGCACTTTATATTAGTAAAATAAATCTTAAATACACACAGCAAATACAGAGAATATACATATAAATCAGAACCACATTGAGTCTATTGGCCCTAAACTTCTGTGTGTTCATGTTCAGGAAATATTGCAACCTGATGTTCATGTCTCAACGCATCAGTAACACAGGCAATATCTTGTTTGAAAAGAAGTACTTTAGACCAGATATACAGACTGCACAAAGCTAAAAATGAACCATAACAATTTACTGCCGTCAAACGGATTGCTCCACTGGGCGAGCAGATCAGCCAAGAAGGATCATCTTCATCTACTGTGTCAGCAGGGGCAGAGCAGTCAGCTCATCCACCACTCTCCCTGGTCACTTTGTGCAACATGGCAACATGATTTTGTGGCTATGAGCCTGAAGGCTTTTACACAATATTTTCTTGCTGAAAATTGGAGGGGGGGTTAGGAAGTGGAGAGAAAATTAGTTTGAATGACGGAGCACTCCCATTTCCTCAGGCTGAGATTTCAGGAGTAAGTGAAGACAGCAGATGGAGGGAGAAATAAGGGGAAGAAACTTGGGCGAGATGTTTCTATGTAAACACTGCATTCACACAGTGCATCATGTGAAAAAGCAAAAAGGGAGGAGGGTGCAGATGGATGGATGAGGAGGAGGAGATAGAGCATTGAGGTGTGATGTGCACTGACCCGAACTCTTTGGTGACGCCATAAATGTGGACGTATGCTTCAGTTGCTTTGAGAGCGGGAGGGAGGAGATGTGAGCTATCAGCTCTGTGGCCGGCCGTGTGACAGGCCGGAGGTCAGCAAGCACACACTCAACTGCACGAGGCATCGTTGGCACTGCAGAGGGTCATTAAAGTTGTGTGGTTACAGTTACATCACTGAGCTGGAATACCTTATCCACTGGTTGCATCCATGCAACTTTAATGTACTGCATAATGGTTGAAGAGTTATAGGTCTTTGACAAGTAAAAAGAATGGACTGTTTACCTCTGCAACAGAGAAGCTTCTGGACATCCAAAGAGGAAAGTGGTGGATAACGGCAGGAGTTTTCCCTTTTATGGTAAAGAAACCCATCTCCATAGCATCTTTTCAGGTGAAGAACATTCTCAGGAGTAAATATAAAAAGTACACTTCAAGGAGCAATTTTTCGAAGAGCAGAACAGTATTCTCGCTCTCATCCTGGAGAAAGCAACTAATAGGAAGACTTAGATCCAAAGCAAAATTTATTTAAGAAATGGAGATTTTGTGATGAACAGGCATGCATGGCTTCTACTGCTGGTACTATGACATAAGACTGAATTCTGAGGTAAATAAAATTGTAGTGTTTGCAAAGATTCAGTCAAATACAAGAAAGCTGAATGAAAATACTGTTCAGATGAGCAATTATGCAAAATATATTGAGGGAACAGCCTAAAGGACAGGATAACAATAAGTAGAGGCCCTCTTTGGTGATGTCCCCAGGCTTCAAACTTTTAATTAACCTGTGCTTCCTGGGCGGTTTCTCAGACAATCACACATTGGACCAGCATGACCAAAACAAGTCTTGGTCACTTAAGTCAACAACTCACAGCTGAAATTAGCTTGAAAAAGCAAAAGAATGGTCAGGTTTTATTTTGATCATTTAGATAAATGGTGTCCTAATATATAGCATGTTAATATTGTAAGGAATTATTCATTCTAGGCTATGTTTATTCTAATACTTTAATAACCGAGGTCAAACAGGGGCAATCAATATTTGCATTCTACTTACACAAAGTCTATATAATATTCTGTTGTATTTCTGTGGATCTGGTAGCTTAAAAGTGCTTTTCTCCTTTTTATACCATCTCAAAGCAATTAATTCTTTTGGAGCAAGTTTAGATGAAGTGTATCCTGTGTACTCATTATCCTGAGCTACAGCCACACCTATCCAGCACATGGTTAGTTTGCCTTAACAGAACAAATTATTATTATTATTTTTTTTTTTTTTTTTTTTTGGGCATTGGGGTTTTCTAGGTTTTTTTTTTTTTTTTTTTTTTTTTTTTTTTAAAGCTCACTAAAATTCAAAAATTGGGAATCACCAGTGTTGGATGACAAGTTACAAAGATCATTAAAAAAAAAAGCTACTCCATTTGATTAGAACTGGGCACTGTGCCACAAGTAAACCAAGTCACAGAGTACTGCAGCTTTTTCATGCCATGTTTGGAGCACACAGAGCAATCTGAGAGAGATGTTTCCCCATATTTCCCCTTGAAAATGAAGACATCGCAACAAATTTAGCACCTACATGAGTGAGCAGAACCTGTGATGCTCTGAGACACTGTGTGGAGCTGTCACTCAGTTAGGTGTGTACAGACAGAAACTCTACAGAGCGCACCGGGGACACAGGTAGAGTGCAGGGAGCCCCTGAAGTGTCTTATTCAAAGTGGAGGGAGAAAAAAAGAGGGGGAGGTGGAAGGGAAGAAACGAACAGAAAGATGTTATCACTTCCATCTCCTCTTCCTCCATGTTGGTGTGAAGGGAGCTGCAGAAAACAGATGACCTACATTTCCATTCCCACAAGCTCCAGCAGCTAGGCCTCCTTGGATTTAGAACAGCCAGGTTATGGAAAGTATGGAAAGGCAGAGAAAGGGTGTATGAAGTAGGTCTAAAAAGAGAGAAACAGGCAGGCTTCCAGTTTGACAAGATAGACATAAAAAGGCAGAAACGCAAGCAGGCAGACAAAAGGAAACAGGGAAAGTTTTGACGGTAATCCTCCTCGACTCTTCCTTCCTTTCCTCTCGAGTGCTTATATAAAACACATCTAGAATTCTGTTCTATGCACATCAAAGAGCCTGCACCGCTTTGCAATCTGCATATATGATGCGTCCAGGGAACCACAGAAGGGCTGTGTGTATGCATGTGTGTCTCTGTGAGGAATGCTGGAGTAAAAATAAGCTTCTTTGGAGAGTATTTAGATTACTGTGTATTCAGATGAACCACTTGGATCTGTGACTGCTTAAGTCCTCAGAAGACAAGCTTTCTTTTTTCTTTTTACCTGGCTGCAAATACTACAGAAATGACTGAAGACAAAAGAATAAACTCTTTTTAATTTGCGCAGCGTTACAGGTTTCTAAATGGAACCGCTACATGAGCATGAGCTCTTTCTGGTGAGATGTGTTCTGCATGATAACTGCAGTGTCATGGCCTGGTCTAAAACTAATCCATGGGCTATGATTGCAAACTGTGGAAACTGTCATTGGAATAATGTGGCAGCAAATTAAGTCATCTCACTGAAGATGAGAGCTTCATTGCTGAAGTGAGCTTCCTTTTCTGCTCCACTACTGCCACCTAGTGATAATGTGTGCTCTGAAGATCATTATCCTGTTGAAAAGTTGAACTTTCACTAGCGTCTCAGTATGTGATGCAGAAATCATAACTAAAACAATAACAAGCAAGCTGGTCCCTCGAGTGGCAGAACCCAAGTAATGATATTTTCACCTTCATACTGTGCAGCTAGCATGAGGTTCATCTCTTAAAGAGATGCTTTTGTTCTGTACTAAAACACTTAACTAGAAAACTGCATATTTTGTTTGATGTTCTTGTTTAACAGGAAAAGGCTTTTCCTGGCACACTTCCCTTGCACGTCACATTTGTTTAACCTCTTTTTTTAAAAATTATTATTATTGTAGACTTAAAAACATATATTTGCATTAATTCTTCTGTTCTTAAGCTAACTTTGCTGGGGTAGTCAGTGTCAGATAAACTGTCATTAGATATCTATGCCACATGGAGATACTCATCTCTATATCAAATTATCTGATCATGTCTAAATATTTCTACATAATTTATCTGAGATAGCTCTTTTGATCGCAGCGAGATACTTTGATAGCAAAGAGAACACCAAGTCCTACATGTCGGTAGTTCAGATAGACTGGGTTTCATCTGTTTATCTCTGAGGGGGTTTTGATCACTGGCACAAAATCAGAAAGCTTTATTCTAATTTTATAGATTTGATGGTGTGGAAAAATGTCAGAATTTATATCTTTATTCCAAATGATTGCGTACCATAGTTGCATGACAAGAAATTTTTCCTACTTCTCTATATTGCAATATCAGTAATATGCAAGCTGCATATTGCACAACAGTTGTGAAAGTAGTCACGCTGGTAAAACCACACATTCAGCTAAGATTAAAGGTGAGCACAGACAAACTTATCTTACTTGCCAAATGTAAAAACACCCCCTAGCATTAAACACTGCACATATATCTATTGGTACAATCCAGTTCAAACATACAAGTGAAGTTCCAGTAACTAAAATATACAGGCAGGGGAGTGTTATTGATTGCTTGGTCTATTAGCACCTCCACACTCAACCACATGTAAAAAGAAGTGTTTAGAAATCAATGGAATAACTCATGCAGAAACAACAACACAGTAAGAAAGTATACTTGCTGCTCAACTGCGTTGATGTATTCACGTGCTAGCTGGTGTGGGACGCTTGCTGGAGGACTCCAGTAGGGGGCGCAGTAGAAATCCCACCAAGCCATCTGCTGATGATGATGGGTGTTGAGTTCTTGTAGTGGTTTTGTAACTTACATTTTTAGCTTTACTGTAAATTGTGGGAATGTGAACTGGGGAAAATAAAACATCTTGTGTGCCAGAATAATAATGAGGCTGGATTAGTATTTGGAAAATCTTTTTATTAATTTCAACATTTAACATATTATAAATTGAAAAAGAAAAAACACCAGAATATTCCACACAAAGAATAAAAAACCTTGTGTCACGTTTAAGTTCATGTTCAAGATTCTGCAAGAAGGAATCTGAGAAATGCTGCTGAGTTTGTTCTTAATTTACAGTTTAAAAGATAGGGAGCTTATTGCAACACTACCTCCCACAAACAGAAACGGTCTGAGAAATTAAAGTTGTCTTGTGGTGTAAGTTTGTGTGTTTCACATTTAAACTGTTTGCCCTTTTTTTTAAAAAAAAAAAAAACACACTAAGCTACAACAATAAATAATTGTATAATCAAAATCTTAATATGTATATAATTCAGTTAACGGGAAAATCAAAGATGTTGCTCTCATAAAAGACACAAGTTGTTTTGTATGACACAAATCTGAGTTTGAAAATCAGCTTACCATAATTAACAATGTAACTGCTTCTTTGGTGAAATGTTAAAGAAAAGAAGGATTTACTGTGAAGTTAATGAACATCTTTCTCCTTATTTGACTCTATAGAGTGGTCCATTATATTTATAACTCCATAAAGAAGCACAAACAGTGTAATGCAAACAATACAAAATGCTGATGTGATGCATATCATCAGTGAAAAATACTTTGAGATCAATAATTCTCACCATGACATGATAACTAGTGGGTGTCTAAAACCTTTGCTCATCAATGAATGTTACGTCCATTTGGCATCAGATGTCTCGCATTTAAAGTGTAGCTGTTTCTGTCTGATTATACAGAATTTTGCAGTTATTTATTTTTTAATGTCGTCATCTTGGGATTACAAAGCAAATTTTCATGTGATTACGATTTAATTTGTCACATTAGCTAGAAATTTACCTTTTGTTTTTTTTCTGTTTTAGATACCCAAGTGATTCTCACAAGATAGCAAGGTTTGTTTTTTTCAACATTTCAAGATAACAATCCTGGTGAACTTGAAAATAGGCAGTTCAGAGCAGTTCAGTTAAAAAACAGAGAGACCTTTCACCAGTCATCCTAATCGTCCGAAACACCATTTGATGTTTTTCAGGTGGATTTTTCCTTTAACAAGTTAGTCAGAAATGACTAATAAGTGTTTCCTGAGAATTTTCATTTTCTTCCCTGTTTATACGATTCATCAGACCAACAAGTCAACAAGGCTTCCGGTGCAAGCGTCTTATCAAAGGTTTTGTCTTTGCTCATTCTCTCGTCTTGTAATTGCCTCTTCGGGCCTTTCCTTGTGTCTCCCATCAGTAAAACTCTGTCAAACATTTCAGGTGGAATACCATACAGAAATCAGGAAATACAGTAAAAAGTTCAAAACAGGCTCTCACAACATGAGAGTCTTGTTGCTTAAAAATTTGCCACTCTTGTACTTGCCGGAGCTCTTCCTGCTGGTGCTGCTTTTATGTGAACCTCCCTTCAGCCTCGCACTGCTGGCCACGATCACGGGTGCCAGCTTCACCCCTGCTTGCTCCTCTGACACCTCATGTGTGAAGGTGTGGAGATTCTGGCAGGTGCAGGAGTGCTCTGGGGTAAGAGGTTCTTGCTTGGTGCAGAACCATTTTACAGAGCTGTAGATAAGCTCTACACAACTGGACGTAGCTGCTATCACTCCTACAGCAAAGTAAAAGCAGAGGAAGATGGTTTTTTCTGCAGGACGGGAGGTGAAGCAGTCCACTGTGTAAGGGCAAGGAAAACTTGTGCATGGGTACTGGGGCTTCACCTTAAAGCCATACAGCAAATACTGGCCCACTATGAAGCCTATTTCTGCCACTATGCGGAAAATCACATTTATTATGTAGAGCCTTCTAAAACGGAGGTCTTCTTTGTAGTCCTGGCTGCTGCTTTGAGAGAATTTGGAGCGGCTGCTCTTCTTGTTATGATGATGTGTGGCATACATGAGAAAAAGCAGGGAAGGTGTAGCAATAAGAACAATGTGGAACACCCAGAATCTGTACTGCGAGATGGGGAAAGCCTTGTCATAACACACCTGTTTACAGCCGGGCTGGAGGGTGTTGCAGATAAACTCCTCTTGTTCATCCTCAAACAGGTCACTGGCTACGGTTCCCAGGATCAGTATCCGAAACACAAGCATGAGTAAGAGCCAGAAGCGACCAAGCATCGGCGAGTGGGCCTGGAGGTTATCAAAGAGCCCACCAAGGAAGCCCCATTCACCCATGGCTGCGGCAGTGTCACGTAACAGTGCGACAGAAATTTGAAGATTGGTTCACCTGTTGCTCTCGGAGCAAAAACTGTCACTGGGTAAAAAAAATAAACTAAAATCGACTTTCTTATATCCAGTTCATGACTCATAATGGGAGTGAAGGTCAAAGGCTGATTCAGGGTTCATTCCCCTCTTGTTGATTAACCTGAAAGCAAAAATAACATTACAAACTTTAAGCACTAAAACTCTTTACAACCTACAAGCCACAACTCAAATAAACTGGTACTTTTGCCACTGGGACTGACATTTCAATTGAGTCACAAACTTTTTCAAGCCAGTGATTGACAAAACAGGTTCAACCAGACACATCGTTTCTACCTCATACACACGGAAGATCCACTCTGAATAATGTCCAAAATCTGGTTCATCCTGAGATAAATAGAAAAATTTTAAGAAACGCAAAAAAAGAGACAACATAAACCATGATGTTATATCCAAAACATCTTGAAAGTTAATTCCTCTCATGCTCTTTCTAAACAGCATGTGAATGAGGTTTGTCGTGGCTTTATAATTGAGAGGGCGGCAACGGTTAAGGAAATTCCTTCTACGTCCTAATCTGCATCCACAGGGTCCCAGACAGAGGCAATGTTTACCCAAGAAAGGCAAAGTCTTGATGAGTATTTCAAAGAACTTCCTAAATGGCAGGAAGAATCTGTTTTAGGTTTTACCACCAGCTTTCCTGATCGCAAGGGACAACACGGGAACTTGATGAACCTTAAATGAATAGCTGAAGCTGGCAAGATGCATCTTAATGAAGTAAGTTTTACAGTAAGTTCAAAGTTCTAGCTTAGATATTTTAAGTTTCAACCACTTTATTGTACAAGAATTAAAACAACTACAACCTGTTCTTTAGTCATTGAAGTGAAAGTATTACTCACCCATTCAAACTTCCAACAACCAGTTTCTATTATAGCTGCAGAGTATATGCAGATGAAACTCCTCCCTCCATGAACCTGATTTTAGCCCACAAGAAAGATGTTCACAAAACTGTCAACACACTCCAATATTAACAGACTTTATTTGTAAAAACTTTAAAATGAACCATAGAAATATTTACAAGACAAAACACAAAGGGATAACAAAAGCTGAGTAAAGAACTTGAACAAGTAAACAAGGAACTACAATTTATAAAATAATGTCAACTTTGGCAGGATGGGAAATTGTATTTTGTAATGTTGAAGCCATACAGTTTTGTTTTTTTTTATTTAAGGTTCAATTAAGGAAATGCTGCAAATGCAGATGCACTAAAACTGCCACAAAACCCTAAAAACTAAAGCAAGCACAATGACTCAGACGAAAATCTAAAAATCTTCATCAGAATCTGAATCTATGTTGTAGGCCACAGGTTTCCGAGCACGCGAGGGTTTCTCTCGTGGTGCCATGGCAACCGGAGCAGATGATTCTTGTTCTGAAACCTGGAAGCTGTCATCCTCATCCCACTTCTTGGTTTTCTACAAGAAAATATTTTGGAAGTTAATGGTGACAAACCCGAGTGAATGAAAGTCTTCCTCGAGTTCAGCGTATAAAACTGACCTTGGTGGCAGCATTGGTTTTGGCCTTGAGACGTGACATGAGGTTGTCTGAGCTGCTGTCAGAGTCATCAATCACAGTCTGTTTTCGTTTTAGAAGAGGTTTTGCCTTTGCAGCTGGAGCTTTCTTTTCAGCCTCCGAGTCACTGGAGTCAAACGAGGGGACCTTTTTGGCAGCAGTGTTGGATGAAGGCTTGGGTTTAGAGAGAGCATCCAAGATGGAGGGCTGCTTTGCATCTGGGGGAAAAAAAATTGCAGACGAACATCAAGAACAGTTAATTTCTTTTACAATCATACTGTGACGTGTGTAATTTGCGTGTGCTTTTAAGCTATATTTGTGATAATGAGTAATGCTTGCTAAAAAAAACTTCATCGAGCTGCATCCTGGCTGTGGGAACTAACAATGAGCTGTCTCTAGTAAGTACCTGTTGCTTTCTTCTTGGACACAGCTGGTTTCTTTGCAGGAGCAGCTTTCTTAGATGCAGCTTCTTTAGTTTTACTTTGAGCCGAAACCTTGGATGCAGGCACCTGATCATCAGACGGCGCTGTAAAATTCCACAATGAAGAAATGATTAACCTCACAGACCTTTGGCCCAACATTTTTCATTTTACAACACGACTAACTCATAATACTTACAACTGGACTTGGTTTTGGTTTGTTTGAAAACGGTTTTGGTCTTTGCTACTTTTGTTGGCTCTGGAGCTTTGGGAGGTGGAGCTGGAGAGTTCAAGTCGCTGTCGGATAGAGCACTGGGCTCTGGGGCAAAGCTTGTGTCATCATCGCTGAGCACAGCCTTTCGTTTAGGAGCACTCTTCTTCTCCCAGTCATCAAATTCATCTTCACTGTCAGACAAACTATACTTCACTGGAGCTTTAAAAAGAGAAAATTTTAAAAATAAAAAGGCACATTTAGTGATTACGTCATTTTAAGTAAGTATTTTAAACAAAGGAGCCTGTTGATTCATCATTTTAAATGAGGAACCAATCAGCTGCTGTAGTCTAAACAGAGCTAATCAGAGTCACGGATGTTTAGATGTCTGGGATGTTTACAGCATGACTCAATCTGGCAAATAGTCTATATATTAATAGACTATAATCTGATCTGGAAAGTGTTTTCCACCTGCACGAGCACCCAGCTATCAATAGGGAAGTGTGGATAGTCATGGAGACTAGGGCTGCAACTAATGAATATTCTGATAGTCGATTAGTCATCGACTATTAAAACGACTAGTCGACTAATCGGATTATGTGTCTCATAAGGTCCACTTTACAAATCTCGCATGCATTTAAATCATTTTGTAAGTTTAACGTGAAGTTATCCCAGACGTTTGAGCCCTTATGGAGACTCACCTTTTGTTTTGCGTTCCTTCTTCTCCCTGGGGGCAACAACTTCCTCCGCCTCTATTTCACTGTCAGACTCTTCATCTGACCACGGGTTCGTCTTTGGCTTCTTAGCGACAGGCTTGAACTGAAGAGTGGTCTGCTTGCCAGTTTTTGAAACTTTTGCAAACATTAGCAAATTAAAAACAAAAAGTATTAAACAATGGGTCTGGATTTTTTTCAAGGTAAAATCTAATCTTGCAGTGTCTCTATCTATCTATCTATCCATCTATCCATCTATCTACCAACCAGCCCTCCCCACTCTGTCTCTCTGTACATACAAGAAAATTGTATGTTATGTAGAGGATGTAATGCCGATCAACACAAGGAAAGCTGTAATTTCTATTCGAAGCTGGGAAGGAAATTCCAGTACTCAATGACGAAATTACTTTTTGACGATTAATCTGTAACAAATCTGACATTCAGAGGATGTGTACCATCTTGGCTGGCACATTAGCTTTACAACCTTTTACTCACTACAGTTGAGATGCAAAACATTGAGTCTGATCATGTTGGATGTGTTGAATAGATGTTAAATTCAGTAACTGGAGTTTGTTACAATTATCAGTTGCACCAAGGAGCTACACATCTTACCAAATGCAAACTCATTCACCCAACAGTGAAGCAAGGTTAACTGTACAGCCTAATTTTCACTTCAAGTGCACTGCACGGATGTCAGAAATATATCACATTTTAATAAAGCATTCTTTATACAGGAAGTCTGTATACATTCATTAAATTGAGCTTTTCAGTCACTAAGGAGTCAATCTCACCTTTCTCTTTGGCCTGGGTTTTAGTTTTCTTGCCCAGTCGTGCAGCCAAACCAGTTTCCTCAACTGGCTCAATGTTCTCTCCATCCTCCCCAAACTCCATCTTCATCACAACATCCTCACTCTGCATTGAGGGCCAAAATCAGTTCATTTGACAATTGTGATGATCAAAATGAACATACCCTTAGGGAACACAAACACTTTGTTGGGCTTGTGTTTAACCACACACATACCTTAACTTCTTTGCCTCTTTTGCCTCCTCCTTTCTTAAGATCAGCCTTCCTGTTAGCCTCAGCTTTCATTGTGCTGGTGATGCGTGGAACAACGCGGCGGCCCTGTGGGGTGGGCAAAGTCTCTTGCTTCACCTTCATCGCTTTCCCTTTGCTTTTCCCAGCTCCCTTTACGGGAACAAAGGCGTTCTCATTTTCTTTAGCTTCAAAGCGCTACATGGGACAAGAAACAAGAAAAGATTTAAAAGAATTAGACGATTACAGCTCTGAATGCAACACTAAAACCTAAAGTATTGTACCAAACAGAGTGTACTTATGATTGGATTCAGAGAAACACGTAACAGAAAGAGAAGATACCTCTAGTTCTTCTGAGAAAGCAGCAAGGTCTTCCCTCCAAAGGTCTGCTGGAGACTTCTTCTTCAGAGTGTTTAGCTCTGTCAACTACAGCAATAGGGTCAGAAATAAAAACATATATATTTAATTTTAACAAAACCCCCCAAGACAAATTCATTTATTTATTTTAAATTGCAGCATACAGTAGATAAAACTTACCTTAGCATCCCTCTGTTTGCACAGCTCCTCTTTCTTCTCTTTGGTCAAGAACCACATTGGCATGCTAAGCAGGTAGTTGTAGTCGGGTCCATTATCATCTTTGTCTGTTTGCTCTTCCTCCTCTCCATCTTCTATTTCCTCTTCATTCTAATAGATAGAGCACAAGGCTAAAATGTAAAATTGGTTCATAGTCTCATATATTTCAACAGAGTGCCATTAGATCAAAATAATCCCACCTTCTCTTGGGCCTGTTTCCAAGCCTTGACTGGGTCCGAGTCATAGCCCATCTGCTGCAGCATGCGAATAAGTTCCTTTTTGGCCTTGTTTTCTACAAGCAGAAAAACAGCATTAATTCAAAGGAAAACTGAAGACTAATCCTGGATTCTCCGAGTTATGGCCAAGTAACTATAACAATCAATGTCAAAAGTGTTTTAAAAGTAGCTACTAACCAATGACCAAGGTGCCCTGAATTTTCTCCAGGATGAAACGGGCCTGGTTTGAGAGTTTAGCACTCTCTGCTCCCAGCATGCCAGTTAGCCAGTCCTTTCTCAGCACATAGTACTTCATCCTCAATTCAAAGAAGTCCTTCAGGATATCCTGCACGGATTCATACTTTTTCAAGCTGCCCACATGGTCAAACAGAACCTGAAAACAAGAAAATACTAATGTTGGTGATGGTTTGGAAAGAGGCTGAGTTCTCAAGAGATCATTTAATTAGATCTAATAGGGAGATTTATTCCTCGTTTTGGACTTCTGTGGCAGGAATTACCATAGAATTACAGGTGAGAGGGCTCTGGAGCTTGAAAACTTTATGCAGGCCAGCAGCCTCCACCTCTCTCAGCTTCTCTTCTGTCATCTTGACCACAAAGCGCACAGTCATGTCAGTGTGATAGTCCTTGTAGTCAGTGATCAGAGGAGGAACTTTCTCCGTGCCATTCAACATCGGCTCCAGCACGTTCTCCTTGTAAGTCTAACCCACAGAAAATAATGCAAGACAACATACAGTTAATGATTAACTTGAAATACCTTAAAATGAAAAATAGCCTATTAAATTGGAGTCAGGGTTGAGTTTGCAATTAGAATTTACATTTGTATGTCTTTAATGCACACTGTGAAGAAGGAGAAAGTTTCAATGACTTACCTGTGTCCAGGATTTGACAGGCAATTCAGAGATCTCAATGGTGGTGGAGTCAATGATGGCCACTTCTCCACTATTCATGTACTGGTTGTCCATCACCTGCTCAATGGTGCCTCTAAAACCTTTGTAGTTTGGAAGCTATGAGAGAAAAACGACAAGGTCTTATCAGCCTATTTACATGCAAGAACTCACAAGATGACAGATGTAAGAAATCCATACCCTGTCCTCACCATAGGCAGCGGCTCCTCATCATTGAGCATTCGGTGAATGTTGCTGATGATCTCACGTATGTCAAAGTTGGGAATCTTGCTGGCCCAGCCTGTGCCGATACCTTCGGAACCGTTAACCAGCACAGTGGGGATGATGGGAATGTACCATTCTGGCTCCACACGCTGGTTGTCATCGAAGTTGTACTTCAGTAGGTTGTCATCCACTGGTGGGAAAACAAGACGAGCCAGGGGGCTGAAAGTTGGGAGAATTCAAAGTCAGTAAGTGGCAATATAAACCATAAAACATGCCTCCACTCTCCCTCCTGACTAATAATACACTGTACAGGAGGCCTGAGGCCAGTGTTTGGTGAGGTGCTTGTTTTCCACCTGAGCATGGTGAAGATGTATCGAGGACTGGCCGAGTCCTTGCCACCGTGCAGTCTGGTTCCAAACTGTCCCAGAGGCTGCAGAAGGTTCATGTTGTTGCTTCCCACAAAGTTCTGGGCTAAACCAATGATTGTCATCATTAGAGAGACCTGAAAATAAAGAGATTAAATCATCAGAATTCTTCTTAATGGTGCGAGCACTGGTTATATTAAACAATTGCATATACTTAATAGATTAAGATCAATAAAAAGACTAACGAGTGTTCAACAATTGATTGCTCTTAACAATTTAATCACATTTTTGTCCATTTATGGCTCATGTTTGCTGTATGATCCAAATAATAGCTATTGTTTAAAAAACAAAAACAAAAAAACGGTCAGCTTTTTAAATACTATTTAGTTGATGGCAAACTATACAAATAGGTACACCGACATCGGTTAATTTAGGCTCTCTCACCTCTCCATGGTGGTAGGCTGACATCTCCGCCACTGAACCGGCCAGTTGGGCCACCTTTACCTCCCGCTTGTCGTTCCTTTTGAAGCAACAGAACAGTACCTTCCTCTGACCTGGTTTCAAACCTAAGTCATACAGAATAAGCACATTTATGAAAATATTTCATCCATCAGTGCATTTAAGATTTAAAAAAGTTAGTTTTTAAGTGATCATAATCCTTTCACACACCATCCACCAAGCAGGGAATGGACCTCTCATTGTCAGAGTTGGAGAAAAGTACAAGCTCTTTGTTGACAAAGTCATTGTAGGAAAGCGACTTGGTCGATTGACCGTAAAGATAGTCCTGTAAACAAACAAACAAAAAAAGCAATAAAACTTAATTGAAAACAATAATAAAACCCATTAAGCTAATTAACTGTTAGGGGCATTACCTCAGGAAGATTGTGCTCCCTGCGCTGGCGCCTGTTGACCATGAAATTGGTGAGCCACTCTTTCCGCTCTTCCACTTTCTTCTTGCTAAAGGCCTGACCAAATAAAAAACAAGCAATCAAAAAGGTTAAGATTTGCATAGAATACTAAAATGACTAGTTACATCAAAAGAGTCAGGGATTTCTACTCAACGTATGGGAAACATCATACAAGGGTTATAGCTTCATCGTCTTCAGGTCCTGCGTACTTGAAAGGAATACGGTGCCTCTGCATATCAAAGAAGTACTCCTTGGCTTCCTGAGATGTGCTGGTTCCCAAACCTGGATGGACATATACAAAAAAGTTACCATGATATTAATACACATTCACAAGTGCATCTAACACACTAACCAGGTATGGTAAGCTGCTTACTTGTCTGGTTTTACTACCACACAGGGGTTTGGAACAAACCTTTGTAGTATTTGACTTTCCAAGATTTGTGGTTGGGCTGGCTCTCCTTCCATGCGTTGAATTCAGGAATACTGTAGAAAGACAGCTGAGTTTTCTTGTAAGATGCCTAAAGAAAGGGGAACAAAATGTCACCTTATGTGTTAAAGTCTTGTCATAGTGGTAGTCACCAACACAACAGGACTTTGAATTATATTTAAAAAAATGCTAAGATTCTTTTTTTCCCCACACAAAATCGTAAGTTTCTTGTAAACAAGAAAAATGTTAATAATCATCTTTAAAAGTCTTGTGCAGCATTCTTTGGACATTTATTCAGTTGAGTATTCTAAGGTTTTGGCACTAGATGGCAGTATTGTTATAAATTTACACAGCCTGCTTGGAAAATTCAATATGTACCTTTTATGGGACAGAAAACTACATTTGTTTCACATTAATAATTATATTTCCACAGAAGTCAGCTATCAAATAAGGTAATTTGGCAGTTAGTTGGCACACAGCCCAAACTGGCAAACAGCCAAGTTATGATTTCCAAAGCAGGAACAAGACTTTTACTGAGCCCAAGTACCTTGATAATGGGGGTAATGAACTCTTCCAGGAAGTTATGGCGTAGCAACGATGGCCAGTTGTGGTGGATGAAGTTGATCAGCAAACCCTTAATATGGGAGCCATCCTGATCCTGTCACAGTAAAATAATGAGAAAAAATAAAATTAAAAAATTACACATTAACATTAGATTAAAGATCAAGATTGATTTAAAAAAATTATGAACCTTCAAATAGATATAAATATATCAGGTTTAAAATTTCTGTATCTTTCTTAAAACTGATGTGACAGTCTCGAATTGAAAATAAGATCTGGATTACTGTAACCACCATGCTTCATGCTGGCCATTAAACTTTTTAATCAGATAAGACTATGCTAAGACGAATGGTGGTTCAAATTCAGAGGCCTCCAAGTAACAAATGAGACTAAAACCTGCTCTAAACAGTCTTTCATTTACTCTTGCTTCACATGTGCCTTGCAAAACACCGAAACTGAGATTTGTGTCACATTCATCCAGGTTGTTTTAAGTTATGGCTGTGAATTAAATAAATCACCTGATCTGTCATGATCATGATCTTGCCATAACGCAGACTTTTGAGTGATTCTGGGTCGCTGTAGTTCTTCTTGTACTGTAGACCGAGGATCTTGATAATGTTGTTAATTTCAGCGTTTTCCATAATCTGTAGAGGAAGAGCACGATATCTATTCTAAATGCTGTTGACATTACAGACAGATGTTAAACAGTTTTCTCCAACCGAACAATGATTTGTAGCTTAGTTTCACTACTAAGCTGTTATCTCACTGCAAGAAGAAAAAGAAAACCAGCTGTGTAGCCTGACCTGTTTGTGTGAGGCCTCCCGGACGTTGAGCATTTTTCCTCTGAGAGGGAACACACCATATCGATCCCTTCCAACCACTCCCAGCCCAGACACAGCAAGCGTCTTGGCTGAGTCTCCTTCAGTAAGGATCAATGTGCAGCCAATAGAGTTCTTCCCACCTGCCAGAAAAAAAAATGGTTATCAGTGGAAAAACTGCCGCTTATTGAAATCTTCATATTACTAAAGTGTATTAAAATGAAACAGTATTGGGGTAAACATTACCTGCATCATTAGCATCATCCAGTTTTGGCACACCTTTGATTTTTGTGTGCTTAACAGCAGAGCATTTCTTGTTGAGCTGAGACTGAGCCTTAAACTTCACCCAGTTCATAATGCTTTCCACAATTCCACAACTTGTGGCCTAGGAGATCCAGAATATGAGTAGCAATTAGAAAAAAGGTGAATAAGTGCACACCCAAAATGATAACATGTCATTGCTTCCATTAGTACCTGCTTAAAAAACTTGTCACCGAGGGGACAAGCGGACCCAAAGTTCTTCTGCTGCAGTGTCATGTTCTCTTTGGTCTGAGAGTCAAAGGTGGGGTTTTCAATCAGGCAGTTAACAAACAACCACATGTGGTTCTTCACCTATATGGAGATGGGGGAGAAATCAGTAAACACAGGCGTGGGTTTGAACTGACTGTGTTCAGCCTTGTAACAGGAGAGGCAAGAGTTACTCTACCTGGAAAGGCTTGACAACTACACCAGCTTTGTTCTTCTTCTTCACCACTTCAATGAGCTTGCTAACCACTTGGTCAGCCACGTAGTCGATGTGCCTGCCTCCCTAAGTCCCATAACACACACACACACACGCACGCACACAAGATCCCATTTGCAGAATAAATGTTGTAAATCTTAATCACAGTGACACAAAGTGGCTTGGAAAGCAGCCAAACTTGTACTTAACAAAAGGAAAGCCTCAAAATGCTTTATAGATGCTTTCACATGTAAATTAAAAAATGGCTGATAAAACAAGAAAGTTAGGACTGTAACAGTATCCCAACAAACTTTTTCAAATCTTAAATTAATCATTGGACATAGATGTCAAAGTCATTAGTATTTTATTAATTACTCTGTTACACAATACATTCACTACAAAGACTGTAACACAATGAGACATTACCTTCGTAGTGGCAATGCTGTTGACAAAGCTGACTTGCTGGAAACCTTTCTCGCTCATGGTGAGGCACACCTCCCATCGATCACTGACCGTCTCATGGATCACAGTGAGGGGACCACCAAGCTCATCCACCTTGTCCTTCACATACATGTCCACATAGCTACGAAAACCTGTAATCTGGGGCGCAAGAGCAAAACCTGCACTGTAGTCACTATTTCTAAGTTCAAACTTAAGACTGATTACAAAACAAAAGACGTGCAGCATGGGGCAGAGATAATGTTGCTATTGCTAGACACATGTTAGGACTGGGTGTTTTAGTATATACGTGGGGGATTAAAAATATTCCAGATGAGAAAACTGCAGCTACTAGCAACAATAATGTTTAATGAAGCTATACACTGAGTTTGCTTCTTGGAAAGAATGGGTTGTTGGACAAATAAGGAGAGAAAAACACTCCACTAAGAACAAAACATGACAATACGAAGTCATGGAAAAGCCCTTAATACAAGGTTAATAATTTTTTCTAGGAAATGATTAGCACGATCAATTAAAAAAAAAAAAAAAAAAAAAAAAAAAATTTTGAGACCCCACACAACCCGTCAACCAAACAAAAAACCTCGCTACCCTCTGGCAACATTTACACCCTC
>JBAMHW010000024.1:16234614-16266490 GCA_037177495.1 Rhadinocentrus ornatus | reverse complement strand
GAAAGAAAGAAAGAAAGAAAGAAAGAAAGAAAGAAAGAAAGAAAGAAAGAAAGAAAGAAAGAAAGAAAGAAAGAAGTTCGTCATAAACATTCTGCCATGGCGCACCAGTCAGAGTTTGAGTGGAGTATGCCACTTTATTGATTTCAATTCATTTAATACCTTACAACCATTTTGGCTGACTCTCCCAGACTGCTCTACCTCTGATTTCATAGGGAATGTGATTGGGGCTTCCTTATCGGCTGGCAGCAGGCAGGAAAAGAGACAACCAAAGATCCACAGTCAGCCAGGCTTAATGTTAGAAACAACAAGCATCAGATCAAACATAATTAGTGGAGGTTGCTCCACGACTGAGCATTGCACTATACAAGAGATCCGTTCTGTGTTTGTGTGAGTGGGAGGGGTATTCATTTACAGGCACCAGGTGCATGATGGACATTAAATCCACTTAACTCACGGTAATCAGCAGAAGCGTGAATGCATTCAGTCAGACGACTGCACATTTATTATATGACCAAACTGTATGCAGTCAGCCCTTTCCAATCTGCTCTCGGACATGCCCCTCCACTCCACGGCCTTTCTCTGTGCGTAAATGCACTGCGCGTCCTGTGACCGTGAAACGATTCTATGTATTAATATAATTAATTTAGAATATTTCGTTTTCCCCCGCTCATTCTCATAGATCTGCCAGTCTAGTCATTGCGCCGCCGAGCGATGGCCAGTTCGCGCTGGCTCGGGGAATGTTGCCTAGTTTTCTTGTTGCGTGGAAACTAAAGGGCTGCACTCAGCGAGAGAACCCTGAAGTGCAGATCAGAGGCAGCATTTCCAGTTACGCATCGCGGTTGCCACCGGAGCGGCTCTCAGTGCAAGTTAAACGAGCAACGGGTAGACTTAATGGAAGCGAACCAAGAATACTGAAGGAGCCGTGAACAGGGGAGCGCATCGATCTGCTGGACGGCATTCTTGTTTGAGCGCTTGCTCAGTGAACACATCATGGGAGGGAGAGGAAAAGCGGCAAAGACGTAAGTGTGTGATATTATATCAATACGCATGCACTATATTTGAGGTTTGACAGGGGTTTAAAACATTTTAATCCACTATAGAGAGGTGGTTGTTCAATTTCACCACTGGGAATGCGAATAGTGTAAGATTTAAGAGGTGGATAGTGCTGACTAAATAAGAATGAAATGTAACTTAGAAAGGGTATCAGTTTCCAACAGATGCTAGCATATGAGTATAATATAAACTTAAGCACATTCAAAGCCAACAGACAGAGTTGTTATTAATGTAAAGTTTTAAAGTATATGTGAAGCAGTATATTAAACTCCATGCTAAAGATTTAAAAGACAAAAGTGTCTTAAAGACAGTCATAGAACACTTATCCCTGTCACTCTGACTCTGCATTGACTGTATTAAAGTAAAGTTTTAAATATAGAGATTATAATAATAGTATAATAAGGGTGTGCCTTGCAGATTTTGTGCTCTAAGCAGTAAAAACTGCATGGACTTTATAACACTGAGATATTGCAGCCACAGTTTTAAATTAAAAATGTCAACGTTACAATTTTTTCCTCTCTCTCTCTCTTTCTTTTTAACACACCCCCTTGATTAGTCTGTTGGAAACCAGCAGCCTATTTCACAATCAGATGCACTTTATGGCTGCAGTAGGTCGCCATAACTGGTCAGATCCATACAAAAAAAAAAGCAGTGCATCACAAAAATATTATAACATGATAAATTCATGCTGCATTTCAGTGCCTCTGATGTTTGGTTTTGAGTTCTATTATTGCTCCCCATACAACTGGTGCCAAAGGCTTGTCAGTGCAGCACAGACAGCAGGGAATTTATGAAGCGAGAGCCTGACCTGTGGCTGCAGGAGTGTTGTATTTTTTTTCAGAGTGCTGCATTTATGGTACAAATTAAAAGCAGGGTGGTTATTTATTATAGAAAGAAGTCCATGAATTTAGGATTACTGACAGGGCCACCATCTAACTTAATGCATTCCCTGTTTATGGTCATAAGAGCTAAAGGTACAGATGATTTATAAAAATGACGTGTGTATGTGTGTGTTTGGTCTTTCTACTGTTGCCCCACCCTGCAACTCATTTGGTTTACACCCTCTCTTGTGTGTTTATCTCATCCACAGGCGGCTTGCTTCTTTCCTCTCCTCCTCAACTTCCTTCCTAACATTTTCCCTTTTCTTCCATATCTCATTAGTGTCATGCAATGTTCCCTGTGTTGTCATTGTAATGTTACCCCTCTCCTTAAATCCTCTTGATATCGTTCTTCTCTGAACCCCAGGCATATGTGTCCAATTTCACTTCTTGCCCACAGGCTTTCTCTTCCAGCATTACCAGTCTGCTTGTTCTGCTCCCCCATTATCTCTCAGCAAAATACTAGGCTTGCATGCGATGTGATGGGAAAACTACTACCTTTACAGAAGCATACAAGACCTTATGCTTGGGTGTAAAACTGTTTCTGCCATGCTGTTGCACTCTGTCTGACACAGGAAAATGATCTGAAAGCTACTTTGCGCGGTCTTGAGGAAGATATAAGGATAACTAGCTCACGTCTGAAAGAGGCAAACACCATTAATTAAAGCTTAATCTCACAAGCTTCACTTGGGCTTTTCATCACTCATATCCTGTTATTAGTTGCCCAGTATAACACCCCTAAATCAGTAAAGTGAGTTTTAACAGCTGTTTCTTTAACAAGTAGTCTCCCCAATCCTTGATCTCCACACAAATGCAAAACCAGTGCCGTGACACACTGTCCTCAACCCCCAAGTGTCATGCGATACTTGGAAGCTTTGATGACTTTGAGGTCCATTTCATTTTGTCGTCTTGGTAAGTGGATCTTGCCCATCTCTTACTCATTTGGAAGAAATGAAGAAGTCTAGTTGAATTCCTTCTTTCTTTCAGTCCGAAAGAAGACCGTCCATCACATTGTGGGTTTTGTTGGCCTTGTTGCTGTTTATACTGTTAGCATTTACCTCAACAAAAGGATTGGGTGGCCAAAGCTGATGTTACACTGACTGAGGGAGTTTTTTCTTAAGAGGATTAGTAACAGGATAGGAGTTAGCCCTGATCAGCTATTAATGAAGTGTGTTAGGGTGGGTACACATGGTATTTTCAATAGCTTTGCTACAAAATAAAAAGTGTAATTTAGAGGACAGACAGACAAGCTCTGTGTTACTTGCACTTCTGTCTAAATGACCTCATGAACTACTTATTTGATTGACAGATTACAGGCTAGAAAATTTTAATGATAAAAGAACTAGAAACATGCAAACTCAGTTAAAAATCTAGTCAGATTTAGTCAGAGTTTTGCCTGGAATATTTTGTTCCACATGGTGTCACATCACTATGTTAATGCAAGTGTCTGTGTACTGAAATAGCCTTGCACTGCAGGGATGTCAATTAAAAAAGAGTCACAGTGACACCAAACTATTTTCTTTGCTCGTTTATTGTGCCGGGTTAAAGGGAATGTTTGATCCTTGGACTTTTCTGGAGATAAAACAAAGTACAGTTTTTTCTGACCACCATCATGCTGAGATGAGTACCAGCTTTCCTGCTGCCTCCACACTGCAATTAGACAAACCACTGCACCCTCCATAAATAACACTACCGCCTCTAAAGAAGGTTGTTAATCACTCTTATTTTGCTGTATTTTACTTTTTAATCTGCAGCTGTCTTTGTTTAAAATAGTCGTTTCTCTGACTTTCTGTTTCTTTTATGCCATAGATTCACCAAGAATTGGAGAGGTTGATGTGGACTTCAGCCCTGTACTCCCTGGAGCATGCCCGTATCCCACGATGCCACTGCTGGCAGACTGGCTACTGCGCCACTCGGTGGTTATGTGTTTGCTGCTGCACAGTTTGGTCTTAATGACCTTCTGCTTCCATCATGCTGCCACCACCTGCTGCAAGAGGTGCTACTGCTCTGAGAGCGAGAGCGGCGCTAAGACGGTGCGCTGCAGTAATCTGCAGCTCACGGACATCCCGCAGGACATCCCTAATGACACACAACATGTCTACCTGGACTTTAACTTATTCACCACAGTTCCAGCAAATGCATTTTCAGGCTTAACCCACCTGGTTGAACTGGACCTATCACACAATGAATTAAGTCAGCTAGAACCTGGTGCTTTCAGAGGTCTGGGCTCTTCTCTACAGTTTCTGGATTTGTCTTCTAACAAGTTAGTTAACTTTAACCCCGATGCCTTTGAGGGGCTTCGATCTCGTGCTAATCTAACAAACAATCCATGGCATTGTGACTGCGATTTACAGATGGCTTTGCCTCGTGTGGACTTGGAGCCTGCATCACTAACAGGCATTGTGTGCCAGACTTCTGATCCGGAGGAAATAGATGTTCAAGGACTTGCTTTCCTGTTGAAACCAGAGGTAGACCTATGCGTGGTGATGAAGAGAACTACAGATGTAGCCATGCTGGTTGTTATGTTTGGCTGGTTCAGCATGGTAATCTCTTATCTGGTCTACTATGTCAGGGCTAATCAGGAGGACGCCCGCAGACACCTGGAGTATCTCAAGTCGTTGCCCAGCAGGCAGGGCAAATCTGAGGAGTCTTCCACCATTAGCACTGTGGTATAGGGCTAATGGAGCTACACATGCTAGCTAAAGAAGAACAGGCTTGGTGTATAACGTGGAACTACAATCACTGTCAGTTTTGCTTAGGTGTTGTCACGAAGCCAAGATGGGAAATAAAACATGTGCCTGCACAAGAAACCCAGGCAGATTCAACTAAGCTCACCTGAATAATTCATCTTTCAGCAGACCATTAGGACTTTTTGTTGGCTGAGTTGATGGCCTACTCTGTGTGCTAACGGAGTAAAAGCAGTGGCATGTTTGGGGTATCTACAAACATGGGATACAAATGGGATTTATTCAGTGGTGCATGCACCCTAATGTGCTTCTCTCACTTAGAGGCAGTTCAGGAGGCAACGTCACACAGGAATATGAACATCGTGACAAGGCAATCTTCGAACAAGAAACTTCATGTAAACTGTTTTTCATTAAAATCCTTATGTTCTACACAAGTACAATACAACTAAAATGTTTTCCATGTAAATTGCTGTTTCGTTAAATTTTTCTTACAGAATTCAGCTAAATGTCTTATGCAAAAAGAAAAATACATACAAAAATAGATATTTTCACTCTGGTTATTTGTCATCTTTTCTGTAAAGTTTTAACTAATAGAATCTACATTAATGAGAAGAACATCCTAATAGGTTTTACCTTATAAAGATCATTCGGCGATGTTATCTGTTGTAATTGTTCATTAACAGAATCATCCTTTGTCTGTAGGAATACGATTTGTACATTTCTGTCCACACCAATACCCAGTACAAGAAACAGTGTGTGCAAGTAGCAACAAGTTAATAGACAGTTGCACCATGTAATGTTATCCACATGTTGAAATAAGGTTAGTTGGAGAGTCAACAAATCTGTGATTAATACATGCCAAATGATGAAGTAGAAAGAAGAGGGAGAAACAAGTGTGTAAACAAAAACAGTTTTTTTTAAATATTCAGGTAAAAAAAAAAATCAACAATGATTCATTACTCTTGCCTTTAAGAGTATTTAAAGAACCGGAGAGAAATTCTTCATTACTGTAAAGCTGGTTATGTTGACTATGCATCTTTCTGTGCTGTTTTTCATGCCCTTTCAAACCTTTAATAATCACTCAGAGTTCCTCTGAAACAGTCACTCCTATGGGTTTTCCTAATAAAATTTAAAAGTTCGTGACCTGCTAGTCTATTTAAAGGGATGTGAATCTTCCATTTCACTGGAACGAATAGTCAAGAGCAAAATGCTTTTATGTCTCTACTGATGAAATCATTAATACATCAATACCAAGACCTCGAAAGGGGAAATGTCTTTGAGTGGAGACATAATTGAATCTATATCAGACTTTGCTCCGAGATGTAGTCCTGTCTCTCTCTCAGAAAAGCCTGATGCAGTGCTGAATAATGAAATTTGATGTTTCAAATGTAGAAAAGGGTTTGTCAACAAGGGCTTCCCTGTGTTCGACAAAACTAATGTCTCGAGAGAAGAGGGATACCAATAAGTTATTCATGATATCCATAAAAAAATCTTTTGCAGAAAGTCCAGGACTTTCCGGGACATCATCTTTGTGTGACCTAGTTCTTGAGGAGAAATTAAGGGAGAGTGCCACAAGGGATCATCTGCCCCCCTCTCTGCTGCCTAAATTACACTTGCGATGGTAAAGCACTTTCCAAATGCCCTTGGGCTGCCTGTAGAGGACTCAGAGGACTTAAAGTGGACTGGCCGTCTGTGCCACCTTATGCTTAAAAACTGCCTCTTACTATTACCATAAAATTAAATTTATTGGCATTGTAGTGGTCAGGGTTAATGACATAGCTAGTCAACATGGCTTTATGACTTGAAACAGCTCAGTTTCATTTAGAAATAGAGAATAGACAAAAACAAAAAAAAGAAAAGAAAAAGTGTAGAGTACAAAAAAAGCCTTGGTTTGACTAGCATCAGATTTCTGTTTATTACTGCAGGGAACAGTTTTGTGTCTTCTATTGCACAATTATTATTATTATTTCCCATTATTTTAATTTTCAGTTGCTATTTAGTTTTTCCTTGTCATGTACTTTTTTCCTTTATTCTATTTCTTGTATGAGTTTCATAATGCTTTTAGTTGTTTACAAATTTTAGGCTCTGGCAACAACTTTGTTAGGTTTACAAATAGATTTAAATACATGGTTATTACGTGAGTTACATTTTTAAATGCTTTAGTTCTCTTTTTTCAGGAAGTGCTATCCTAAGAATATAGACACCCCAATACACAAATGCTCCTCAGTATTTTGCAAACTTTACCATAAAAAACAAACAGAAATGGTCCCAGGAAACATCTGATGTGCTGTGCACATTTAAACAAAGGATCCAGTGACTTATTCATTCATTTATTATTATAAATATCCCCTGTTGGATGAATAGATGGATTATTTTATCAGGATGTAAAGGAAATATCAAGACATGTATAAATACTCAAGCCTTGTTTGGCTGTGGGGAAGATCGTCAGCTTATGTACATAGGGTGGGTGTTATTTATTTATACCAATTTAATGTCATGCAAAAAACAATTTAAACTTAGAAATGTGTCAAAACAGCACCTTTGTTGCAAACAGAAATAAATAGGCCATGCACTAAATGACGACGCTTGGCCATGTAATGAACAATTATGTTCAAAAGAAAGAGGTAAGCTTCAAACATAAATCAATTACAATATTTTTAAATGTCTTTATTTGCCTATATCCTGCATTTATATTTTAGTGGAACTGCTCCAAGGTTTCTTTAAAAGCAAACCAAGGCCCACTTTTTAAGGGGGTCTCTGCTGTTTGTTCCCAACCATGGTTCAGATAACAGTGTTGGCATTTCTTCAAATGATTTCTCTGCATTAAATACAATTCTCCTTAAGCCACAGGTCAGGCTTTTACTTCAGACATTCACTGCTGTCTGTGCTGCATGGACAAGCCTTTGGCACCAGTTGCATTAGGAGCAAAAAAGAACAAAATAATTTAAACCAGGATTTGTTTTAATCAAACTAAACTTGCAAAGTATGAGCAGCCTCTTAGGACTAGTATAAAATGAGACATTAGGATAAGGAAGGTCCAGCCATCCTGTGACTCTGAAAGGGGGTACAGAAAATTAATGGAAGACAAATGTCTTGGCATTTATTTAAACATCTTTTCATTGTTCCAGGCTATTTTTTCCTACTGGGAGCAATTTGTTTAAAAGGAAGTGAAAGAAAATTTACACAAGAAGATAATAAATACTACTCAAGATAACCTAGCTGGAGATGTCAGTCAGCTTAGCTAAGCAAGGAAAGTGGAAAATAGAGTGCCATTTTTTATCTGAACATTAGCAAAAAACAATTAGTGTTTAACTTGAATATTATACATCAAGAAAGTAATTAGTAAAGTTTCAAAGTGCTATCTGGCATTTTATTGGTTCTTTGCCCACCCTTTTATGTAACTAGGCTAGGCTAATCGCTTACTGGCTTTAGCTACTTTCTTTTTGTGTTTGCTAAATTAAGATACGTTGTTACTAACTCAACCGTATAGACAATAAAGTGGTTTTAATTTAGTTTAAACAATTTCTTTCAGAACAGAGAGGCAGAAGATGAAAACTGAATTATTAAATTATATGCTGTAGTTAGTTGTGGTGCATGTGTCATGTTTTTTGTTAGCAACACTCCAGAGTTTCTAAACTTTGTTTTACAGAAAACAATGATATTGATCTCAAGGAAGCCCAAGGACAGCCTCCTGTGACGAGCAGGAGGTTCAACAGTACTAAAAAATAGATGGTAAGCCTTTCTCTGACATTTCCTGCCACACATACACAATAACACACAAAGCTCCCTCCGCCCGTCTTTCTGTGATAACAGATTCTCACGGTGGCTTTGAAACCAGCCACTGTTAAGGAACTCTCATCACTAGAAGAGATAAAACTAATAGCAGGCATGTGTGTCAGTTTTTCTTTCAGCCGACGCAAGTGTGTTCATTCTTTTGTTCACCAGTATGTACGACAGGTGTGTGTGCATGATGGGAGTGAGGGTACTGGTAATCCAACACCTCTGTTCCTCAGCATACATAGATGTTGCTGAGGTTAATTTAAATTTCAGCCCAGCTCAGCTTGCCCCGCCTGCGACCTAGGACACGTTACACTGGTGTGAGCATTACAACTGCAAGGTAAGGGGACACAAAGTGGGGGATAAGGTAACGCATCCAATCCCACAGAGCACAGTCTTATTTGGGGTTGGGTTGCAGGTGAAAATGTTTCCAAGCTTTGAGATCATATGGAGTCTCCCAGCGAGGGCCTGAGGAGGCATCTGTTAATTTCCTCTTTTGGGCAAAATGGTAAGTAGCATGGATGCTTTGTCTGAGCTGAGTGACAAAAAATTTAAATTTGAGTAGGTATGCCATTCTCTTGGTAATGATGATAATGCATCCATTTCATAAACCTGCCATCCCTGAGGGTTTGGGTGGTTGATGAGAAAACTGGACCATCCATCTGTTAAAAAACAACAAATAATAAACTGGTGACAACCAAAAACAACAAAAACATGTCAAAGTACAGAACTGCTTGCCAGATTAATTAGAGCCATCCAAGTAAAAACTATTTCAAGGTTATGTCTGTATTTTGTGTTATGCTGCTTCCCCTGTGATGCAAAACATGTATATTTGAGGAAAGTATGCATATTTGCGTCCATAGGATTATAACATTCAAATAATATTTGCTTCTTTACTAATAAGCAACCAAATAACCAAAGCTTGGAATATCATAGCTCAAACTCACCTGACCATCCCCACATAAAAAACAAAACAAAAACATTCCTAACCAACTAGCACTGAGATACTGTAACATGTTTGTTAGAGGTTCATTTTTTCAGCCAAAGTGTTTTTCGAACCTCTTTCCTTGCTTGTTGGCTTCTTGATAATCTATGATGAAAAATAAATTTCAAAGATTTAAAAGAGGAGAAATAAAAGAGAAGCTCAAATCACCTTTGATCTTTGCAGTTCTTCTTAATTGACCCATCGATATCCACTATTGATGACCTGTGCTGAGCCTTATACTTCAATGTTCTGACATAATGTACTGAACCTATTAAATCATGCGCCAACATGTCTTTTTATTGACTGGAATGGTGGGTACAAAAGTGTAAAAAAACCTGTGGTTTTACCTCTTCATCTTGTGTTTCATTGGAATTGGCAACAGCTTGACATGCTGTGATAATTAGTGAACTTAGGGGTGACTTTTTATGTTGTTTGGACAGAGACTCCCTGTTTTCCCCTGTTTTCAGCATGCAAGTAGAATGAACCCTTTCTTAGTAAAAACTAAAAAACTTTACTTTTAAAAAAAAAACTTAATCGTAACCAAGAAAGCAAATGAAACCCTATTCTGTGATGTCAAGATTTTTAGATCAAAGATTAACTGAAAAAACATGAACAAATTACGCTGTTTTAAACTTTTTGCAGAATGTGAGATTTACCACCAGAGGGCGCTCTCATACCCTTATATTTTCTTTACATTTAAATACAAAATTTGGTGAACTCATTTGATGAGCACATATATGATTCAGCAAAGATAAAGTGAGACCTCTTCATTGCTGCAACATGAGTCACGATTTGGAAAACATGATAAATCTTTGCAGCCCGGGAAATGTAGCTGTTTGCGCGCACCTCAAAAACATCTGACCACATTTTAACACTTAACACAATATTTCCCTACCACACATGGCCTATGCATATCTTCTAATCCATTTATGGAATAACAAAATAAATTAATAAAAAACAAAACAATGGCAACAAAAAATACCAGCAATTCTCCATGAATTGGATTCACACTCCAAATTTACGTTTCCATTATAAAACCAGTTAAAAACGAAAGTTCCTCAAAACAAAAAAAATCCTACATTTCAGAGAGCATTGTGATTTCAATTTCAATTTCCCTTGTTTTTCGTCAGAAAAAGATGCCTTGTTCCTCTAGTTCTATTTATATATGACTACAGTGCTTTGTGCAACTGCCCCTACTCATTCATAAATTTCTAGCTGTGCCACATCAATTCAGGAAAGCTTTGAGGAATTTAATGACACGAGGAAATCATGAAATTGTGCACTCTTAAATGGTTCTCTTTTATGTAATTAGATTTTTATAAACCTACTTCACATTTTTTTACTTTATTCATTTAAACAAATCATTGTTCTTTTAACATTAAACTGTCTTCCAATGTGGGCCCTCTTTTATATTGATAAAAATGTAATTCATTATTATAATTCATATCCAATTCACTGCCAATTCAGGCTTTGTTGTTCAGATTCAATTAATATGTTGAAATCCACTGTCATTCCATCAGTTTTTTTTTTAAACCTGCTCTATCCAATGCAGGGTTGTGTCATTGAGCCTTTCCTTAGGCCCATGTCCCCAACACAGTGCCAACCAAAATGTGTACATTTCTAGGAAATTGATGTGCAACAGGATGACATTATTTCAGTTAATGGGAAATTCCTTTACAGGGAGGAATATGGCTATATATACATGTTGATAAGTGTAATATAAACCATTAGTGGTGCTTGCTTGAGGTCAATACTTCTGAGACATTTCCCAACTAAGACCATGCATTCACTGATTGGTGAGTAGTGAGGTAATGGTTGTAAAATGCTGCTCTTTCGTCTTTGCTGATCTAACTGAGCCATTTCATGGGAAGTTGCAAGTCAGTACTGAACTGTGGTAGAGGATCAGCATCTGGACATTCAATCAGCATTAAGAAACTGGTACTGCTATAGATAGTAGATGAGACGTTTTATTTGAATCTGCTTACATGTTCTAAATTAACTGCTGTAGTTACTTTTGGGCTTCAGATTAGTTACTGAACTAATGCAGCTTTAGTGCAGACCACGAGGAGGGGGACGTGCCCAGTCCTGCTGCGCACTGGGGCTGCTGAGAAAAGAGCTTTGTTCTGCTTGTTATTCTCCACATACACACATTGTGCTGTTTGGGTAAAGTGGATTGATTGTGATGCCTCGGGGCTGACGTTTTTTTTCTTCTTCTTCTTCCTTCTCATTTCTATTTTTCTCCCGCAGTCCTCGTCTGCTTCATGGCCACCCTCGCCCGCAGCGCACCTCTACCGGGGAGCAACACACTTGTTGGAGAACCGCAATTTCAGGAGGATCTGCAGAAAAGCCGCAGTTTAACAGATAAGATGCTGCGCTCTATACCGGACACGCACAGATCTTGCATTCATATAAAGGTGAGAAACGCGTAGTGGAGACACTTTTTGTTTTTGATTTGACAGAAATGTGTTTAAAGCACATCTAATGCTGCTGCGTCATAATTATAAATTGAACGACACACAGTCAGCGTGGCCCAGTGCTGCACTGCTTTTATTAATATCTCAGCGTGTATACTCAGTTATTATTAAATAGTTATTCGTCTGCAACGTGGCTGTTCTGGACATAGTATTCCATATCTGATACTGAACAAACCAACTTCCATTAGGAACCAGGATTAATCTCTTTAGTGAGAGGCTTTATTCCAACTGTTGTATGATTAGGAAAAAAACAAGACACTTACAGCTGTATTTCCAACATTGAATTAAGCATTTAAAGCAACCATCAACATAAAGCATTAAGCATTTAAAACGACATAAAATGTTTATCCGATGTACCCCAAATGGGGGATGTTTAGAAGAGATGGTCAAACTCAGCCAAAATAGCCATTTAGCAGACCCCGTCTTATCTATCTCTGGTTAATACCTCTCTAATGTTCTATTTTTGTTCTGCTTCACGTTTATAGACTTCGCCTTTTCAGACATAGCTAATGTAAAAATAATTGTACTATGATTTCATAGAGGTATAGCCGCATTATTCTAAAGGGACAGAAAAGACAGAAAGTTGAATTTTTTTTTTTTTTTTTCAGATAGCCTGAAACTTTTTTATTTGTGCTATGCGCCATCTTCGTTTGCACGCTGTTATTTATACAGCTTTACAAATCTCAGAAGCGTTCTCTGTACTATGACTCCAGAAGTATTTAAACAGACCTTGTTGTTGCAGAGATAAACTAAATTTATTATGGGCATGCAATATTTTGTCAGAGGCCTAAAAGATAAGAACAGGGGTCAAAGGGTTGAGAAACATGAGGATTACATAAGAATTACTAAAACAGAGAAGTAATGACCCAGCATTATAACATGGGAGTAATACTATAAATGTCTTTGCTTTTGGTGCTTGAAAGACTTTCTCTAAGAATGCATGGCCTGCATTTATACTGCAGTAAATCTACATTATGGGATTACCACTTACACTTAGAATCTGAGTATTATTAATGTGCAATAGGTAATATAAATCACAAATGTAGGCTATGACAACAAAAAGTGCCTTCAGAGGCCCATAGTCTCTTTTGCACTTCAAGCTGCAGTCTTTTATATTTACATGTTTTCACTTCACTACAGACTCTGCAGCTCAATTCTTCTGAAAATTCAAAGCTTCAAATGATGGCCTCTACTATTGGCATCCCATCTGCTCCTTTCCTCAAAGCTCTTTCAGAAAATTTAACTCTGGTAAGCATCTTCTATCGAAAGGGGGACAAAGTCTGTAAAATATTTTAGATTTAAAAAAGGAGAGAACAGAAATGATCAGTTTTCTCTGCTTCCTCCCATCAGGAGACCACCTTGACACGGATATATGAGGGTCTGCAGCTGCACCAGGCCTTACTGGACTCAATATCTCCTAAACTGGAAGTAAAAGATAAAGTGAATGGTCTAAAGGCTGACATCAGAGATCTGGGAATTCAGATCAGGAAGGTAGGAGACTCCTTCTAAATCATTGTCCATTTTGAGTAAAATAAATTGCACCTTAGCATCTTCACAGTTTGTTTTCTCTCTGTGCTTTGCAGATGCTTAAAATGGTCCGAAAGGATGCTGTGGTGCAACAGACCCCAACTCCAGCAGAACTGCGTCTCCCAGGGGACTATGAGGTCCAGGTAGCAGCACACCTGACTCTGGTGCAGCTCCAGGCCTTTGGGGAGGATGTAGGCCGCTGCCTTCGGAGTCTAGTTCAAACCGCCGGGGTGACAGAGAGCTGATCAATAGGTGTCATATGTGACTTTTGGTATGTGTCCAAAACATACATTATATTGCCATGTTTTATTATGGTATTTATTTATTTAAATGTAAAAAAAAAAAAACAACATTATTTATTTGCATCTATTTGTATTTATATATTTATTTATGAAATTGGGAAGCAAACTATTTATTTAGGGAATGTATTTTTGATAACTTTAACACAGGCCTGAATACTAATTCACATGAATTCTTTTTTGTATGCCTCATTAAATTCATGCATTTTTAAAATCTTAAATAAAAGGAAAAAACAAAGAAATGTTTGTTCTTGACAAGCTCATGCAATGAAAAACAGGTGGTGGGATTCGTCAACACATGCTGCACTATTGATGTATCTGTGTATAAATTCCAGTTCTATTTATCTTATAAACTATGCAACTAAGAGTGAAACAGGGTTTGAAGTCAGAGTTCCTCCACTCTTGACACTCCACCAGACAGATTTCTTTGAGGGAAGTGTTGCAAGCGGTGAATGACCAGCTATGTCACTTTGAGGATGGTTCCCTTGCCATTTCTGCCATGTGACGGTCTTACCAGCATGTGATCATTTGCCACCAGTGTCACAGGGACTGTGATCACAGCAGTCAGATGTTGGATTATTCCACTTTCTAAAATACGTAGAAACAATGTGATCTGGTGAAAAACCACATTTGGAAAAAAGTTCACGACAGATAGGATCTACATTAATATTTTTGTTTTATTCCAAACCAATTTACACAATTCCTAAAGTATGAAAAACACCATACAAAAAAAAAAAAAAGAAAAAAGAAAAAAGGAAGACAGAATTCATATAAACTATTTTCTATCAAAATAGATAGAAAATCCAGCTTCAAAACCTATTACCCATTTGTTGTACTTCACTCACAAACAGGATAAATTCATCATTTGGACTGAAGTAATCTGGAATCCAGGGTTTACAGAGCAGAGATGGCTTTTGCAGCAACTCTCCTCCCCAGTGGCAGAGTCAAGTCAGTGATAGCCAGGACAACTTTAGGTTTGGCCAAAGCAGGCAGCTTCACCAACTCTGAAACCTGAATCCCAATAAAGACAAACAATTATTTTCATACAAGTCTGATGAAACAATCTAAAGAGTATTGTGTTGTTCAAGCTAGGTGGCTTAATTTTTACCAAATAGTTTATCTATAAAAAGGTATTTACAGTCAGCACAGAGTACATTTAAGGATGAATTTCAAACCCTTTCCAGTAAAGTCTGACGCAAAGCTCACTCCTCTCCTTCCCGATTATCCCACCTGTCAAGCCTCCTCTCCATCTTCCCTACATCATTTCTTCTCCTCCCACTGCATAACTCACCATTGTGAAAGGCATGAATTGCAGGATGCTCCCACGGCTTCCCTGCTCCAGGCATTCGACACACTCCTCCATAAAACTCTGCACAAACTGGGTGTGAGGTCCGGCCATCTTCGAGCCCAAGATGGAGGAAATGAGCAGAAAAAGATTGGCTAGGGAGAAGAAAACAAGTATTATCAAAGCTGTTTTATACATCACCTGTCCCCTTACCTTTCATGGCGAGGTAAATTGGTTGAGATGACGAGTTTTTAAGTTACTTTTCTTAATAGGATCTTTCAGAAATGTCCGTCTAATCTAAATTCTTGTGCTTCTTGATCATTCATTACATTTTTAAAAATATTTTCACCTTTTATTCACATGTGCTGCTTGGTTTTCCTTTTTGGTTTAACATTAACAATCACATTTTCACCTTCAGCAGGATTTAAAAAAAAGAAAAAAAAGAAAAAAAAAAGAAAAGAAAGACAAACATGAAAAAACAAGTGTCTACATGGTGGCAGCCAACCGCAGCCACTCAAACACAACCAGTACTCTGGCACAGACTTCAAGTCTGCAAAAAACCCAGCTTGGAGGAAGTAAAACTGTTTGTCCACAAGACATTTCTCCTCAGTATGAGTTGAGATCATGCCATCTCACATGGAGGTCAAGCAAGTCACAATTATGCCACTGTTTAAATAAAATAAAAAAATAAAAAGTGAGACAGTAACAAAGTAAAATCTTACCCAAGACTCTGTTGAGAGGGTCCCTCATGTTGACAGTGTGGAGCTGGGAGGCAGACAGGGAACTGCTCATAGATCGGTCTCCTACGCAGAAACATGAGGCATGGGAAACAGCTGATGAAAGGATAAGTTTACAGCTACTGGAGACATTAAGAAAATAAGAAACTTAAAGTTTAATCACACTTTGCTGGTGAAACATATTTTTTTTTTCAACAAAAGGTTGCAAGACTTCAGCTCATTCCTTTACTGCTGCCTTACGTAATATTTAGTTCCAAAAACGACCTTATCAGACAAATTTTAATTTCACTACAAACTGTTATTCAGATATCATCATGACATGACATTTTTTTGCCTTTTGTAGCAGAATGCCAAGATTACAAAGCACATCTACAACAATGAGTATTTGGTGCCCAAGAGTATTTAATATCATACCTAGGATTTTATAAATCACCTATTCACATTAGCGATTTCAGAAAATCCTGAAAGTTGTAAGACATGTTTTCAGTGGACATGATTGATTACATTTGGCAGAGTCACTGTGACAGCAACAAAGAAGTTGTGTTAACACTGAATGGGTTGACCTCTACACAGCACAAAGGGAAAGTCCAAGGAGCTGAATGCAGATTTGAGAAAGAAGACGAGAAGTCAGTGATGTCTCATGGAGCTACTTCTAATCAAGTTAATCAGTTTTAACAAGTGTAAGTGTCTCTGGAAGGTGTAGCCACTTTGTCATCCTCGTGAACAACACCCAAGCTGTCTCCCTCATCTGAGAGCAAAGTGGTTTGGGATTGTCAAGAACAACGAGGAAACAACAAGGTTCAGAAGTGCAATGAACTGGAAGATGTGGGAACATCGGTGTAATTTCCTACAGTCAAGCAACTTCTACATTTATTTGGACCGACAAGCTGCTGTCAAAGAAAGAAATCCCAGAATCAAAATGAAAACTACCCAACTAAACTAAACAGAAGTTTGCAGTTGACCAGATAGTAAAAGAAACTGACAGAATGCAGAAAATGGAGCAAAAAAGGGAAATCTACCGCTGAAATCTTTGTCTTAAAATGAGCTAGAGAGTTGAAACCTGGACAGAGATGGATGTCAATGGCCAAAAAAAACACACATTAAAGCTGTATGGAGAATAGATAAAGTAGTACATGTTTAATAAACATTACTTTTTAAAGGCCTTACAAAAGCAATAACATGATCTTTATCAAAATGTGTACGGGGCTTAATTTTCTATTTAAAAAAGAAAAAAAATTAAAGCCCAATATGCCATGGCATCTTAGTCCATAATAAGCATAAACCTACGACAAGAACTGTGTATCTAAAATTTTTAAAGAAAAATAAATTTTTTTGTCATGTTTCAAATTAATTTAAATGACCACAATCAACATCAGTCAATCAACATCAGACATTAAAACCATCTATATATATATATATATATATATATAAAAAAAAAGGGATGGTTCTGCCGGAGTACCTCTACACCCAGCGGTATAGGAGGAAGGCCACCAAAATCATTAAAGACCCCAGCCACGCCAGTCTGTTTTGTCTGCTACCATCTGGCTAACGGTTTCGCAGCATTCAAGTCCGTACCACCAGGCTCAGGGACAGCTTCATACCGCAGGCCATAAGACTTCTAAATGCTGTCAGCAGCAACGCCACCTTTAAATACCAGCATTTTTTATTGCTTTTTATATATTTTACTGTATAATTATTTGTATTATTCTTACCTTTTATGTTCAACTATTTCTATTGTTGCTGGTTAGCTCAATTGGTAGAGCATCAGTCTCCCATGTGGGAGACCAGGGTTCAAATCCCCCAGGGGACGAACCTTAACACCTTCCAGTTGGGTCCTTAGGCAAGACCCTTGACGCTACTGCCTAACTATTGTAAGTCGCTTTGGATAAAAGCGTCAGCTAAATGAATTAAATGTAATATTGTGGTTTATATTCTTTTTATCATAGTTAGATGAGCCTGCGATTCAAGAATTTTATTGCCAATAATTGTTGATAGAATTGTTGTGCAATGACAATAAATTCATTTATTCATTTATATAATGTGTCATGTTTTTAAAAATAACAATAAAAAAAAAAGCTTAACAAAAAACTTTTACTTTCCATATTGACAAACCGAAGCAAAGTAGCTCATACACTTTCCTGAGTAAAGCAATACGGTATCTCTAACATCCTGTCTGGGGATTTCTCTCTAAAGCTGTGGGCAAAACACAAGAAGTAAAAATTTCCAAAGCTGGTAGTCTGAAAGCTTATTACCTTAGTCATGTGCATAGGGCGACACAAATATTGAGTGAGAACAATACAATGCTGCCATTGCTCTCAATAATAATCTCAGCATTGCTGCTTAGTACTGGACTGTTCAAAGAACCTTCACATTATACTGCAGTGCTCAAGTTAGAACCTGCCGACAGGCAAGACACTAGCAAAATAATTAATACAGAGACAGAAGCTGAGCGTATCCCTTTTTGGTTTAGATAAAGTGCTTACATGAAGAAACCTGCTGGAAACAGGATCTTAGAAAATCTCTGTAGTTTTGAAAATCACCTGGTATTTGCATAATCCTCAGCTCAGACTGAAACACAAATTTTTAGAAGGGTTGGAACCTTCATACTCAAACCTTGCATTAAAATCTAGAAATAAATAGACCAACCTGGACTAGAAAGAGCTACAGGCTCATCCTCATTTGAACTCAGCAGCCTCATTAGTTTGGATGGTTGTGTGTCGTCCAAGGGAAAGAGGCTGTTGTAATCCTGTGGTCAATAATATACAGAAAAAAAAAGACAAGAACAGGCTTTTTTTTTGTGCCAATATCCTTGGGCAGTCTTGTCATTAATTGAAATAACATAAAAACATTATTTTATAGAAGCAGCACAATACACAGGTCTTATTTGCACTTTTACCTCTATATCTTCTCTCTGCCTTTTTCGCTGGCGAGCTGAGGACAGGCCTTTGTGGTGGGAGGAGTACGAGCTGAGGGCACACCACACTGACAACCTGAGGTGTCATTGGGAGAGTGAGGTTAAGACAAGTAGCAACAGTTCCCGAACCATTGCTGCCATTCACATAAAGATATATAGCATCTCTTACTTAGCCAAAGCCTTTCCAGGAGGGTCTGACAGGCTGCGCCAGTGAGCGGAGTCTGTCAGCAGGTTGGGCAATATGGTACCCAGCAGTGTCAGAGTGATCTGCTGTGTGTCCAAACAGAAGATGCTGTAGAGTAATTCAACTGCTCGATTGGCCCACTCCTGTCGTGTTTCCTTCAGTAGCTCCTGCAATTTGACACAGAGCAGCATAAAAAAATCAAGTGGTCAGATTGTTAACCTTACACTTGCTAAGGGTTATTTGCAGCCTGTAAATACAGAACATACTGCCGACAGTGATGTCTTAAGCCATCAGCACTTCCACTCTATCCTCTCACCTTAACCAAATTGTTAGTGAACCAGAAGACCCCTCCCATACTGAGAAGACTCTCAAATTGATGCAGAGCTCGACTGTCTACCCAGCCTTTGCGCAGCACTGCCTGGAACTGGCTGCTTAGGGTCTTATGGATGGGTTCTTTGGTGGGCAGCAGGTTGCGGTAGGGGATCGGCTCCTGACCCTCCACTGGGGAACGAAGAGTTGCACCTGTTTGCTGAAAGACGTCGGCACACATGTGCTCCATGATGGAACTCATAATGATTACCCTGGGGAAATTTTAGGAAGGAGATATTGTAGTTGGGGATTCATCAGCCTCTGATCCAGTGAGGGAATATGCTAAATGTTCTGCTGATTTAATTTCTTTTTACCGTTCATTGTAAAACTGCAGGGTGTTCTCTGCATACAGTGGGGTTACAAGATGTCTGATCACAGTCTGGGGCTTCTCTCTCTCGTCTCTCCCCAACATCCTTAAGTGGGCCACCAGCCACGCCACTGCACAGATAGCCATGCTGCACACTTTCCCCTTGATGTTGTCAGTGATCTTCTACACTTAAGAAAGAATGACCATAAAAAAAAAAAAAGAGGAAGGAAAGATGTGGTGAAAGATGCACAACGTGGAAAAAAATGACAGGATCTGACAAAAATTACGTCATTCCGCCGTGTGATATCCTAAGAACTTGAATGGAACAGAAACTAAACAGGAAGTTTGGTGAATCTGCACAACATCCTGCTGTTGCAAGTTTTCCACAGAATATGTAATACTAAGCTGAGTGATTTCATAATGTCTGAGCATCATACGAACCACAATGCCTTGAGAAATTCCACAACAATATTTTCCAGTGACGAAGAGACAAAAAAGAAACTGTTAAAAGACAACGGACCTGCACTGCCTCCACAGAAAGCACACCATTCTCCCACGCATTGAGAACTTCCAATATGGCTGCTGGAATGCTGAGGCAAATTTCATGCCATTTCACCTGACTGTAACAGCAGATAGACAGAGAAAGGCGACATGTGAAGCTCTCCTTTCCTTATGTTACAAATTGTCCCAACTAAAATCAAATCATCTGACTAAAATGTACATATCAGTGTTTGTTCTCTTATGCAACTGTTTTGTCTGAAACTGCACATTAACCTGCAACTTACACTAGTTTCATCTCTGAGGAGTTGTTCAACAGGGTTACCAGACTCTCCACCTTTCCAGGCTCTGGCCTGAAGCAGGGATGATCTGGGTTCAGAGTTTTTCCCTCTTCGGGCATACATGTCTGCAGCCAAGTTTCAAAAAAGGGCGTTTCCCCTGATGGACTGGGATCAGACAAGATCACCTGGAGTGGAAAACGGAATGGGACAAACAACACATTTTCTGATGAAACGGTATTCTTCTGTTCAGCAATCCGAGAGATGCTGCGGGTTATGTTAGGTCACTTATGCATTTTGTATTCCTGAACTGTAAGATTAGGTTATCGTGAAATTCATGCATAATACTGTGCTGAATAACATCAACATACCTCAGAACCATATGTCTGTACTACATGGCAGAGCATCAGGAAAGAAATGTCGAAGAGGAGGGCCCGTACAGAAGCAGACTTGGCTATGGAATAGGAGGGAAACATCCTCAATGTTAATAAATTTTTAAACAGAAAGCATGTCAGCGAGGACAGAAATTTCCAAATTGGAACTTGTCACTCTTGCATTTCCACTTACATCCTTCACCACTGATATGCTTGGGAAACTCGTTAAGCCTAAATGAAAAGAGAAGAAATCTAATTATCTGAAAGATTACGTCAAAATAACTAGCAGTGCAAAACTCCAGCTAATGCAATGCTAAGAGTTTTGCTCTGTCATATAGTTACTCACTTTATGAATTTTCTGGCAAAGGATTTGAGTTTGCCAGTAGCTGCTGCTGCAGCCAGGAGCAGATCCAGGCTCTTTCCCGACAGCATGTGTCCAAGGACCCCGAGAAGGCCCTCAGGGGACTTAGAGTGGTCTGCATCTACTGTCTAATAAACAAGGAAGTAGGTATTTAATTTGTTTTTATTAATATTAAAGATATATTTAGTGTAAAGCACTTTACCCAGTGACAATTTTAATAATTCTCTTCTCACCATTTCATTGGACAGAAATCCTTCAGATATTTTTATATTATACAACTTTGCTAATTATTATCTATTATTATCAAGTCTAGATTGTCCGTCATGCTTCATATCATGTAATGGTGCTCTACCTTTAAAATATTGGTGACAGTGGGCTCTGCTCTCAGGATGAGGCCTGGGTTTGGCTGGATGTTAGCATTTTCTGCTGTCTTTAGCCTTGGGGCGAACTCCCTGTCCTCGGTCCTGAATCAAATGTGCAGGGGGAGGAGGACAGGAAAGGAGGGGGTAGAGAAGAGAGGGATGGGGGTGGGGTAGGGTGGGAGGGTGTCGGGGTGTACTGTGTTAATGTGATGTCCAAAACGCCATTCTCCTTTCCAACAAAACTTCAGAAAATAAAGAGACTGAGAAAAGGAGGGATCTGTTGCATCACGCTGTCCCTACAGTTGTAATTTCTGTAGCTCCCGGCAGGTTTGCTGATATCAAAGAAACTCATACCGTTTTGACGTGAGGATTTCTGTGTTGGAATCCGACAGGAGTCCAAGCTTGTTACATTCTTGTAAGAGCATGCCAAGGCAATCACAGCTATGTAAAGGATGACAGGAAAAACAACAAGAAAAGGTGTATTTCTAAAGTGTTCTTATCTACATTGTCCTACTTATTGTCCTACTACTTGCAGTTTTGAACACTCACTTGCATCTCTGATCTGCTTTGTCCAACAGTGGTGTCAGTTTAAGCAAGTATTGAAACGCAACATTCACATCCTCCATGAAATCCTGGAAAAAAAACACGATTGCCATTTACAAGTGACAGTCAAGGTTCTGCAAACTACATCTGGAATACTAATTTCCCTTAACTCTCTACATATTATAGTTATTGGCTGTATAAAAATCAGTGGGTCAATTGTTTTACCTGTCCTTTGTCAGCCTGGGGATATTTCTTTAGACGCAGTAGAACTTGTGGGATCTATGATAAAAGATTAGGATTTTCATGTAACTGCTTAGTTTGCAATATTGTAATAATACTCTCCTTAAGTGGTCACTGATGTCCACAGCTCACAGAAACAATACTTAATTTTAATACATATAGTAAAAGATTATCATGGTTCTACACTTAAGCAGCAAACTAAAAACAGAATCAGAAACAAGAACTTGGTTAAAATGTTAGATTTACAAAATAACCGATAGTGCACAACTGGATACAGTCATCTAATGATTTGACTCAAAACATTACTTTAAAATCTAAAACACAATCAGTACCAACATTAAAGAAACATAAAAGTGTATTAATAGAAGATAAGAGGCGCAAGTCTTTCTCTCTGAAGCACATATTACCTTCAGGAAAGTGAAAGCAGTCCATTTTAGCTCCTCTGTGCCCTCTGGTGACTCGATAAGGCCAGTGAAACAAGCTTTCCATATCTCCAGGATGAAAAGCGAAGCAGGAATTCGCTAAAAAGACAAACTATTAAAGTTAAATGCTGCTTAAAGAGTAAACACACAAAAAAAACAACTAAATTCATTCAGCTGGCAGTAGTCATAGGTGTCATATGTATTAAAAAAATATCTGATTGCATTTTTTCCCCCTTTCAAACTTTATGTGAAGTGCTAGATTTCACAAATGTTTGCAATCACTTCTTTGGACTTCTAATATTTGGGAGACTGTGCTTTAATTATCTTATTGACATTATTGATTGCTCTACTGACATTAACAAGATTATTTGCTAAATCCAACAACAAAAAATGCTAAAATATGCAGCATGTCACTATTTCTCCATCAGGTAAATGTGTGTTATTAAACTATTATGCTTAAACTAACATTGTGGGATAAAACAATAACTGCTCGCAACTACTTACTGTAGATAAAAACTGTTAAACAAATTTAATAATCATGAAATTCCTAAGCAAAAACCTCTATATATGGGTGGTGAACTTGTGGTGGTGAAAACTGAGCAACTGATCCAAAGATGCTTTTTGACATCTGAAAACATTGGAGAATTCTGAGAAAAAGTTTTTTGTCGATAACGTCTGGGTTATAAAATCTTATTTACAGACTACTCTCCTTTATTATTAAAAATAAAAATCCTGTCCAGAGAAAGAGTGTTTATAAGACATAATTAACAGCCATTTCATAGTAATTTATGTGTGAGGCCACTCAAGTCTAACTTGCTTACCTACTTACTAACCCATTAAGAAGCCGTTATCAACATTACGATTGTGCAGTTCATTAAATAAAATAAGTAAGCCAAGTTGTTTTGTTGCACATAAAAACACACAGTTTGACCCTGGTAATTAGCCCTGGTAACAAAAATTAAGCTAATGTTTATATCTATATTACTGGGCTATCTTACTCCATGTTTCCCATTATAAATTAAGAAGTTTAATCTTAGTTTGAGAAATTGTCTGAAACAGATGTAATATTACAATTTTCAACTATTTATTGTTCACCTGCATTCTCTTGATCATCATTAACTGCTCCACCAGAGGCTGTGTCTCTCCTGTCAAATTCATGGTCCCCTCCAGCATGATGAAAGCGTGGACTGATGGGAAGGAGGCATGGACTGGAGGGTCACACTGCACAGAGAGCATCATAGGAATACTGGGGAAAAAAAAGAAGGAGTTAGTCCAGGGATGATGGCTTGTTATTGTCTCTCAGATTAATCACCGTGAGAGTTCAACAATTCTGTGTTACAAGGGAACTTTTACCTTTGTACCAAAGACAAGGAGTCTTCTAATTTAGTCCTCAGTGTCTGGTTAGGCACATTGCCGAGGGTGTCTGTAACTTTGAGCACTGCTTGCTCTACATTGCTCCAGGAACCTGTGAAAGAGGAGCAGTAACTGCAAGATCTCAAGCTCAGTACAAGCATGTAGAATAAGGATTTGACATAAATAATATTTTCTTCAGCATAGGTGGCATACTACAATTACATCTGCTGATCTCCAATACTTTCGATAAATTAAAATAATAAATAAATAAAATAAAACAAACATTATTCAAAGGGTTTTTCACCAAATAGTTAGTTATTAAATAAAACCAAAGACGTTTCAGGAATTCAGGTTTGACCCAATTTTAAAAATACAAATCCATTATAGAAAATAGAGACTGATAACAGAAAGCATCAACATGGAAACATCCCATTTTTAATACCTTGATCTTCCAGTCTGGCAATGTGGACCAGAGCTCTGTTCTTAGTGCTCTTCATCAGGTTATGCAGCCTTTCCTGGCAGGCTCTAAGACTGGCTTCTGTGCTCGCTGATGGACCCAGTTCTCTCAGTCTCTCACAATACAATGCACAACCCTGCAACAGCCAGACTAACACCGCCAGCAGGGCCCGACAGAGCCCGATGCATTCCTCTGCTTTTCCATGACAGCTGCATGAGAGACAGATGAAGCAGATTAAGAAGCGTAACTGCACACAAGCTTCAACTTCACAACATCATGACATTATTTTGTTATTCAATCCACTACAGATGATGCAGATGGGTGATAAGATCAGCTCCAAAATTATTGTTTGTTTTCTAAAACAAAAAAAACTCTAATAAAACTTAAGATCGAGTTAATAAAACTATAAAAACATGCTGATTATATACAGATGCCTTGTTATGGGGGCATTGTTAAACGGACCTGAGACGATGGCAGAACATGTCCATTATCTCCAACAGCGACTTGACACACAGCTCTCGGGAAAAATCATCAAACTATTTGAACAGAGAGATATCTGTGAAACCCCTGGAAATATTCTGGTAAATATGCTATAATAAGAGTTATGCAAGCATTAAACTACCTTGCTGACTGCTGTGAGAACACTGGAATAAGACACCATCTAAAGACAAGAAAAGATATAATTGAAAATTTGCCAAATACTGTTCAGTTTACACAAGATTTTAATTACAATTCTTCTTTTCTTACCTGTGAACTTATGGCATATTTGAGGTAAGACAATATAAGTGGGTTGGGAGAAGGACCAATCATCGCCTGCTCCATCAGAGCCTCTGTGATAAACAAATAGCATTTAGTCACAGAAAAATTTGGTTATCGATCAAATGTCAACATATTATCACAAACCTGCAAGATTGAGGTAGTCCCATGATGCCCCTTTTGGAAAATTTTTCTTGATGTTTATGGCCCATTGATAGTCACTCCATCGTTCTTTCCAAGCCTGCAGTATGGCTTGTTTCAGATTTACCACCTTCATCCTGCTATATAACGAACACAAGCACACATCTGTTGAAATAAGACGAATTTTCAAGGCAGAGCAACTGCATAAAGGTCTGCTTTTAATCGAAAAATGTAGGTAATGTCGTCCCATTAAGCTAACTTTATAAGCTTGCATGTTAGCCGTTAGCTAGCGGCACCATTCATTATCTGTGCTAGACAAAAACCAAATTGTCTTGCATACAAGAGCATACGAGTGTCACAGTAAAGAAGGCCACACATATTCGCACGACGTTATAATTAACACACAGCAATATAGTAAATGTAAAGTTTACCTGATTTATAGACTTTTTCGGGCGTAAAATGTGTATGTTTATATTCCGTCGCGCCTTACTTTACAAGGTACGCCATTGTTGTTATGAAAGACGAACGCGTTCACTGGCTGATCTTCTCGCGTCATTGTGTTCTTTCCGATGATTGGTTGAAGAGAAATCGAAGTCCAGCTATTCATTGGTTAAATGCAGAGTAATGCTTGTTGATAGACACACGAGGTCGCTATATACACGGTAACAGAGCAAAATAACCACAACGTAAGGAGGAAGGTGAGCAAAAACACCCTGAGGTAGCCGACACGAAGATGGAGTGGGTTACATTTGTATTTATTTATTTATTTATTTATTTATTATCAACGAAACCATTTTAAGCAAGTCTAATATGACGGCTTGTTGCTTTTCTATCTTTTCTTGATTTTTGAGAACAGTCAGTAACCTACTTGCCAACACAAGCTCGATGTTTAATAAGAGAAAAAATAAAGAAAGGAATTGCCACAACCTTTGTCGATTGAATACAGTTGAATGCCTTGTTGTCTTATGTAACTTCACTCATTTATTCTGAGTCAATTCAGCCCTGTTCTGCAGGGTTTTGCCAATTATGTCACAGGTTATAGGTGCAAAGTAGAATATTATACTTATCTGGCAATCATGTCTTTAAAAAGATACTTTTAACATTATCACTACAACCCACATTTAGGTTAGATTAGTTTTGAGAGCATTTTTTATATATTTCTTTACTCAAGCATAATCTGTTGAGTTTTTCTGTATCCTTTTCACGTTGGCAACCATTCTTCTTTAGACTAAAAGGGGTACTGTTCTCTGTATCAAAATTCCCCAAATAACAGTGAAGATCCTGTACTGAGCATACAACAACAAAGACCATCATTCTGCTTGATACTGGAGATGGTGTCCTGGCTAGAGCAAGGTCTGTGTCTAGGGACAGCAGTGATGCAAGCTACAGAAATTATGTGTATTGGTTTAGGGAGGCATGTGTTGGAGGGGTGATAAAGTTGTGAGGCGTGTGTGAGTGTTTGTTGAGGTGAATTTGTAGAGAAGGATCTTATCCATTTTACCTTTCACTGAGAGCTGCATTAAGAAAGAGTGCTGACAGACCCGAGTCTGCCCCAGGGGAGACCAGAGGTACTGTTGCTGCAGCTCTGTGTCTGTTCTCATGACTTCACTGCTGGGACCAACCCAATTTTGCTGACTCTTTTTCTTCTGTGCGACTGTGCCACATAAGTTTCAAGTTGTTGGCCTGTCAGAGTACAATACAGCTCAGCAGCATTTAGTTTATAATATTTAAAATTCTTTAAAAGGATTTCAAAGGCACCACCGACTTAGAGCTTTCAACTCTGAGCTCCATTGTTTCAATGCAAGCAGCAGCTTCTAGGGTTTGATATAATCAGATTGCTCGGGGTGAAGTCACACTTTTTGTTTCTCTCATTTGTTATAAGTCTATTTAGATACATTTAGAGGCATTTTGGTCTGTGTAAAGGCAGATTTATGCTTGCGCGTTGTATGCGTCCGCGTCACCGCCGTAGGCTGTGCGTAGCTTTGCAGAGCTCGACGCTCACCTCTTCCAGACCTGACGTGCACCCCTGCTACGCATACAGTTGACGCGGAAGAACCCCCTTGTTATTGGTCAGTTTGGGATCACGTGTTGCCGGATATCTTGTGGCTGAATTTGTGTGGTAACCACCGTTTCTAAAAACAATAACCAGTGGATCAAGTTGATTAGAGGCTAATCGAATTATTTATTCATTTTCTTCCACAAACTATAAAGAACCTTAACCATACTGGATGCCATTGTTGTTTTTAAACAGAAAATACCTACCGAACTGAGGTTAATCATCAAAATAATTCCGACCTGGTGAGTTTACCGGCCGATACCACCCCTGCTGCCACCTTCAGATTAGAAGGAGAAACTGTAACATGACACCAAAACTACGCGCACCCCCTACACGCTAATGCGAAAGCAAACTCACCAGCGTTCTACGCTATAGCCGGCTGCACGCAGATGCTACGCAAGTATTATTCCGCCTTAATGCACTTTGGAAAATGACCTTAGAGGCTCCAAATTTGCCATGTGTTTCGCAATACCTGGGTAATGTTTTGCACTAGCAATTTCTCTCGGTTTGAAATGATAAAAATCTAATTAAATATACACCTGGGTGGTGTGCACAGAGATGATACATTTAAAATAACAGAAGCAAGCAGAATTTATATTTAATTTATTATATTAATTATAACTTCTTTGTTTTTTTCTTCCCTCATTCTCCAAGACTAACTTAGGCACACAGTGATGATTACCAAGGGTTGAAAGCCAGGAAATGAGAGTGGCCCCCTCATGTCCCCTCAGGTTATCTGAGCAGCGGAACCTACTGTAGCTGAGAGAAGATCAAGCACATAATATGTCAGCACTTTCAGTCTTGCACGTGGCTCCTCTCCAAGCTCTAAATGGCAGCGTTGTTAGTGGAAGATGCTGTAACTAATGTAATTGTAAAAGTAATATGAACTGACCGTACAAAAGAGAGACTTACAATAAACATCTGTGGTGGCAGCAAAAATAAACTGTATGCAGAGGATTTGCTAAAAGTAAAATGGATGACTAGTGCAACCTATCACCTCAAATATGAGGTTATTATTATTTTATACTTTGTTTTATCTAAGCAAATGATCAAATCATTTATGCTGAAGTAATAACCGACAAACACCATGTCTCCACCTGTATCACATTTACTGATTTTATTATTAAAAATAAAGCTTTAATTGAATGCTGAAAGGATTTAAAAGTTGTGTGATCTTCAAAAAACATGAAGGAAAACAAACTACACCTGTTACTAATAATGTTACCAGCATTATATCTGAGACTAGTACAGATACAGCCAATTTTAGTTTTATTATTTACGCTTGCCTTTCCAACACTGACATTAAAATAAACTCCTTAAACTAAACTAGGCAATGGTTGGAGCAAAAGCAAAGGATTCCGCTTGAGTTTACAAATAATTATTATAATTATGATAATAATATCTGTATACATATTCAGTCTTCATATTTATATTCAGTCACTAACAGCTAGCAAGTGTTTCTTTCTACACAGTATAATAAGCGTGGGCAGTAGGACAAGGCTGTTGTGTCTCTTTCATTTGGGCAACAGACAAAAAAAAACACATCATTGGATAAATTCCCATCACACTGAAAATCTCAAAAGAGCCAATTTGTACTTTTTGTGTCAGCTTAGCAGCACTTTAATTGGTTTATTTTCACTTTGCTAATGCAAGTCGGTGCGACTTAAAAGAAAACACCTGGTAGCACAGGTTCAGTTTGTAAGCAACAGAACAGGAAAATGATCAGAAAAGAAAAGAATTAGGACATTGGCCTAGGCAAAGCCCAGACATCATCATGACTGAGGCTAAGTTCTGGATTGATTAAAAAGCTGTGGTTGGACCTGAAGATAGTTGTGCACACATTTTAGACCTGCCAAGGACCAGTTATTTTTTTCATGTATATGTGCGGAGACCTAAAACTTTAGCAATAAAAGACAGGATACTTTCTCTTTCATCTGAATGTGCTTGACCAGTTATGACTTCCATTGCCTCATACCTTGTATAACACAGAGATTTTAATCTGCATTTAGTGGTCTATCAAAAGATATAATTTTTCACTTGAAATGTATAAAAGTGACATTAAATCTGATTTAAATTGGATTCAGACTAAATTACTCATGTGTGCACTACTGGATGAGCTAAAGTAAGGACGATGTGAATTCTCTATAGTAACATTCTCAAGGCAGGCATAGTTATTTTAACACAGATCTGAGACCCTCCCCCAACGAGTATCTTTGATTGAATGCTACTATCACTGGAACTAAGCAGCAGTCCAAAGAGAGCCACATGTGGTTTGACGCCAAAGAGCCATATATAGCTCCTTCAACACAATCTCCCCTCATTTTACTGTCATCAACAGTTCAGACTACAGGGAGTTTGTTCCAGTATTAATTATAACGAATCTATGTAGGCTGACTCAGAGAAAGCCTGACCAGGTTACTTTCTTGCATCTTATCATATCTTTTAATTAATGCCGTAAACTTTTAGAGGTTTGTTTTGTCTTTTTGTTTCATTGTGTGAGCAAATGCGTGACTTCAGACCCCAGCTGGCTTGATCAACTGCTCACTGGGAGTCACAGAAGGGACATTCCCAAGGGATACAGGTTGTCAAATGAGCTGTTGTGTAATGTAGACACATTACCTTCATGTTAAAAAATCTTCACATGCAGCTGTCTGTCTCTATGCTAGCACTGATGTTGGGTTTTGAGTGTGAAGGGAGTCTGGTGCATCGTAGCTGTTTTTCTGCCTTAGGGACCGTTTAAAAAAAAGGTAATTTTAGACATTTTATCTGTACTTTTTTTGTTATAAAATCAAAAACATAAAATAAAACACATCCAAGTTCTCACCTGTGTGTTAGATAACTAACAATAGTCCCAGAAAGGCTTAAAAAGAATTCATTAGGACTACTTGCTGATAATAATTAAAGTAACTGAAGGCTGTATTCATCCCATGTGTATGGCACATGTTTGGGATTATAGCACAAGTCTCATGTAGAAGGGAGTTTATTTAGATATGTCCTTAATTATCCACAAATATATGTTGTCTAATCCCATTATACAATACACACGTTTACCATCACAGCTATCACAAGACAGTCTCTTTTCACAGCCGATCTATCAGAAAAAAAATCTAATATGCCTTTACGCATTAATACTGTCCAGCTCTAATCCTGAAAGCTTCACTTTTACTCTGTGTGTGTGATACTAAGCCACACAAAGCCTGATGTACACTGCCCAGTCTATGTTACATAATCAAACTTGGCAAACGCTTCCAGCATAGCCTTTGTGATCCCAGTGTCAGTTAGTGCTGAGATCCAATGCCTGAGCTCAGCACAACCAGTGGCCAGCGTGTTAATCCTACATCTGTCACTCACAGTGGGTGACAGAGTCACACCAACCTAAATTATTTAGAAAAAGCTCATGGTCACAGATCACATATTCAGGGTTATTCATTACCTGTCAAACATGTGTTCAGTGGTGCCAATGTTGGCATTACACCAGCAAGTTCACATAACTGTCTTTTAACTCTTTACCTTACAGGAGCATTATTACAGAAATCAAGATTTATGTATTTGATCATATATAACTTATGTACATAAAGATTCACATGCATTTTTTCCCCCTGATTCAACCATGCATGATTACTTTTTGTTGTTGCAGTTTTAAAATGCTCAGTGTCCCATTAGGTCCTGGTCATTTTTGAGACAAAAATATCTATTTCTAGTATAAAATCAAACTTTACTAAATAAACACCATAAATATGATTTCAAACCTTACTTTGTAGTTATAAATATTGTTAAGAGCGTTATTCTTATCTCAAAATATATTATTATTATGAATAACGACAATATTTCTATTACATAATGCTATCACGGCACTGATTGGCCTTAAGAATTAATAAATAAAGTTGAATCTGCAAAATAAACTATACATTATTTAAAAAATTGCCACGGTGTCATCATTACGCAATCCAGTTTGCATCAGCTGGAGACATTAACCAAGTGTGTTCATAAATATGAATCATTTCATATTTGATCCAGAAAAGTTTGGGATGGGTTTAAAAACTTTTATTTTTCCAAGAGCCGATGGAGATTTTAAATTTGATGCCAGTGACCTTTTTTTTGGACAAGTGGGAACAAAAGAATGAGAAAGTAATAATTGTTGAAAAACAAAACATTGACATACCTAGTTGAATATCTCAGTGCTGATAAGGATGATTGCATGAAATAAAGAGCAATTCAGAGAGACTGAATCCTCCAGAAGCAAGATGGGAGGAGTTAATTACTCAGTGACCATGTTTCAAGAACAGAACTAAATACTCTGTAGTAAACACGTGCTTTTCAACCACAGCACCTGTTCTACTCCACATTCAGGGATCACAGCTTCAGTAAACTTGACTTCTACGTTATAATAATTTTCATTCAGATCTAAGTCGGACTTACTTCTTTCTAGGAACCAAGAGTTTAGGCTCCCAACACACTCAGTTTTTCTTACTGTTTGAATGGATGTCAGTCAGTCAGTCATTTTCTGTACCGCTTGTTCCCATTAGGGGTCGCGGGGTGAGCTGGAGCCTATCCCAGCA